>LQRL01184956.1:1421-13099 GCA_001703475.1 Hydroides elegans
TGGATCAGGTAATATCAGTGAAAAAATAAGGGAATTCGAAACTGACTGGAGACTGGTCACCTTGATGGATTTGCCTCTGCCGGGTCGTCCATCCGTCCCTCACGCTAAGCTCCGAAATGACTTCGCCAACCAAATTTAAATTTTGCGTCTAGAGAGAACCAATATTGGAAGTGTATAAGGTGTAGGGTGGGGGTCGGAGGGCGGGAGTCAATTCTGTTTTTAACCGTTATTGAGATACATTGTATTTCCATTGAAACCTTTTGATATAATTCAGGTACATAGGCATGAGATTTTATGCGTTAGTCCCAAAATCTAATGAAGGGTTTTAGATGATATACTAGAAATTATTTGTACAGGTAGTTTAGGTGTGCAACGAATGGTAATTTTTTCATTTTTGGCCAAAAGTCATAGAATTAGGCCGCTTCAAACTTGGGTTATTTTCTGCAACTAAGGCTTTGTATGTGTTAGAAATCCTTATCCAACGGAAGGGGGGGTTTGGGTTAGGGGATTTTGTTCAATTCATGTAATATATATAATTTGTTTATCAAGTATAGGTGTGAAACGAAGGACTATTTTTTTGCAGCGAGGAAATTTAGATATAATGTTGGTATAATATATATTAGATATAATAGATGGTATATTAGATATAATATAAAAAATTGGTTATTGGGATTCTGAATTAGAAACACACTCTAGGGATCGAAAATACACAGATCGTGGGCGTCCGGTTTGGTCCGTGGTCTCAACAATGGCTTGTTTATGTGTTAAATGATTTAAAAAAATACATCCATGTTTTTTATAGCTTTTTAAAGAACCTTTTAAAACCTTTTTTTCTAGACAAAAACCTTTTAAAAACCTTTTTTTCCAAGACAAAAACCTTTTAGAAAAACCTTTTTTTCTTGTATCGGTCGCTGGGAAGCCTGTAATTACCTGTGCGATTTATACGCATTATCTGAATTTTTATTTTCAAACAGCCAATTTAACAAGTAATTATTTTATCTAAAAAAATATATCGATCCTGGTGGGTCTTGAACCCACAATCTCTCAATTCAGGGTAAATAAATTTAGAAATAATCAATTTACCTAACAAAACACCTTACCATACCAATTATTATCTACATCAAATGAGTGTTGTTTATTGTGATAGGCCTATAATATTTTATTTATAAATCAATTATTATTATCTTGAAAATAATATCGACCCTGATGGGACTTGAACCCACAATCTCCCACTCCGGAGGCGGACGCCTTATCCATTAGGCCACAGGGTCACTCAACCTAATTTGGAAAACTATTCAATTTATATAAAAGTCTCAATAAAATACGTTCAAATATATAAACACAAACATTGACAGCACTTTAAATGTTCAGAAGTTGAAAGAACAGCTCTTGTTGAACAGTCTGAGAGTGTTTTGATGCAAAGGCTATGTGTTTTTAATTAGATAACACCTGTTTTATTTCTTGAGTAAAAGTTCAACATACTGATTGATGTGGCAATTAAAGGAAATACCAAAGTGAGGCTAGAGAGCAGGTGCGCTTTTTAATTGATTACGGAAGTGAAGGAATTTATGAATTTCGGGTGCCAGTTTGCAAAGGGCTTATATGTGTGCACTGTGTTTGGTGTCGTGCAGAATAATATACAGAATAAAATGTTCAGATTATCTATTGAAATACCATTACATTTATTGTTATGGTATTTGGAGGAACATTACAAAGAGTTCGTTTAAATGGGGGAAAATATATGTTTCTAGTTATGGACAATTGGCCATATTCAATTCAAATTTCAAATTCATTTCAGTACTTCGTAGTCCCAATAACGAACATAAATTTTACGAATACCAGGAACGCCAGGTCTATTTTTTACCTTTGTACAAACACGTCAATTTTATAAATCAAGATTTTGAGCGAAATTATTTAAAATATAATGTTATATTTTTATGATGTATTGATATGAAAACATATTTCATTTTAAATAGAAAATGATTGCAATTTTATCACTGATATGATATATATTAAGCTTTAGATTTGTTTCATTTGTACATAGCGTCTCACTAACACATATAACCCCTTTTTTGACAATTTAAAAATCATAAAGAAATACATTTTAAAAATTACACTGCTATTTTTTTTTTTTAATTAAAGGCCTCTATTAATCATAAATTAATATATTTGCATACAAAAATTAAAACTTTAAACAATCATATACGTATTTCGTGAGGCAAAACCATGGGTTGCACATTATATGATTTAAATAAACTTCAAGCCGGATCCCCCTAAAAGTCGAATAGAATCACAAACAACAAATACGAAATTTTAAAAAATGCCAAATTAATATGGCTTACTTCGGACGTTGATTGATGAGTTCTATACAGACCAAAATCAACGAAAAAAATGATTTTAAGAGCTGTAAAAGAGTAAACATTTAAGATATTCATCGAGTCCTTTCTCTGATCACTGGATCATATTTAATCTTGTTATATCCTGCGGTGAATACTTTGCATAATTAATGGCGACTGTTTTTGAAATCGCCGAATTAAGATTTGAAACACTTCAGCGTATTGCAACAACACCCTAGTTTTAATGAGAACCTCTAATATTTGACAGATCGAGGTGAGAGAGTTGTCTGTTTGTAAATTGTAAATAGATAGAATCAAATAAGAATGCAGTTTCACAGCAATTGCATCCTCTGCAATAAGACTGTTTGAAATTAATAGAAAAGACAACACACAGACAGCTTATGCATAATTATTCGGTCTAGCACTTGAGACAAAATCGGCAAAATGTTCAACTCTTTTATGTTTAACGCTCAACCTTTTATTTGCTGTCTATTAAATACTTTAAAATTTTTATTGCATGAGATAATTCACAGGTTAATTCATACAGCTTGAGTTGATAATAAAAACATTGTAGGTACAATTTGAATCGTTTGAAATAATGCATGAGTCTATTAAACATATATTTGTTACTTACTTACTGCTTACTGCTGTGCTGTCGTGGGTCGTCCACATAGCGCCGTCACAATGGTCCTCCAGGTTTTGCGGTTCGATGCGGCACGCATCGCCTCATCCGTTGTCTGGAACATCGGTTTCAGGTCCCTCAGCAAGGTGTCGTTCCATCTCTGCATTTGACGTCCTCTGCTTCTTCTGCCCCATGGTTGCCAGAAGTATGTTCTTCTTTGCACTCTTTCTGGCGCCATGCGGACAACATGTCCGAACCAGGAGAGCCTTTTTCGCCTCAGCAGATTTGGTGAACATGCTCGCTTTAGCAGTTCTTCTGTGCTCACTTTGTCTTCCCATGTTATACATAGGATTCGTCTGAGGCACCGGCTGTAGAAGACAGCGAGCCTATTTTCTTCTTTAATAGTGAGGTTCCACGTTTCACTGCTGTATAACAGGGTAGAGACAACTACTGCTTGGAATATTCTAAGGCGTGTACTGGTCGAGATTTTCTTTTTGTTCAACACTGGGCGGAGTTTATTGTAGGCTGCCGAAGCCTTGTCTATGCGAGAGTCTAGTTCAGTGCTAAGGCTTCCATTGTACGATAGCGTGCTTCCAAGGTATGTGAAGTCAGTTACGTTTTCTAGCGGTTCGCTGCCCAGTATGTTCACGTTTATGTCTTCGGGTGTGTTGTTCACATGCATTACTTTAGTCTTTTTCACATTAATGATGAGTCCAGCCTTTGCACCTTTTCCTGCTTCTTCGTCGGTTGCCTTTTGGAGCATTTCTTCCGTGTTATCGAGCAGGGCTATATCATCTGCAAACGCTAAGTCGGATAGTTTCTGCTCTGGATATCGCGAGCTTATTCTTTTCTCTAGAACCATACCGAGTTTGTTATCGTCTAAACTATGATTAAGGATATACTCTATCAGTATGATGAACAAGAGTGGTGACCATATGCATCCTTGTCGTACACCGGCTGTTATTTCGAACCATTCTGTTTTTTTTCACCATCAATCTGTACACAGCACTCCGACTTTTCCTATGTATTTCTAATGATGTTCACTATCTTGACAGTTATTCCGTACATTATTAGGATATTCCGCAGGGACTCACGATGGACACTATCGAATGCTGCTTTAAAGTCGATGAAGTTGATTTTAACGATTTTTAAAGTTTGTGATGAATTAAAACCAAAAATGAGATAAATCCGTTTCATTAGTCTGTGCATAGCATTACTAAAGTGTGAAACAGCATGTTTTACACTATCTGCACATAGTGCTAAATTAAGACTGGCCATATTGTTCAAAATCATCAAAATTATGTTAATCATTGTTAAAAATATAGCCAGTTTATGTTTTCATAGCAGTAGTTAAAGCTCATAGAAAACTTTAAATTAATTGAGGTGGATTGGGCTAGACCTGTCGGGAAAGAGAGTTATGCAAGCATCATTAAGGTATCTGCTACATAGCGTTAGTGGCCACGTAACACACCAGATGAGACAGCAATACATTTTGTTTGTTATTCTTTTTTCTGACAATCAAATTAAAATATAATTGACTAAACATGGTAGAAATGACATCAAGTTAGTTGATGCGTAAAGTACAAGACTTTATCTTGCAGTTCGTTGAATTGATAGATTTATTTTATTATGAAATCGTGTGCTTTTGGAAATAACTGCGTTTGAATATATCAGAAGACATTTTGCATCATACGCTAACAGTCAAACGTTTCTGAAATAATACTGAAATTTGTTGAAGTAAGGTACCGGCAAAAGGGGCTTGCTTTTTGAATAACAAAAATGATACAAATTCATTTATGTACTAGACCAAAGATGACATTATTCAGCTGTAATTGTCTCTATTAATTGTGTGCATTTGATACATTCGGTTGTTTTCCAATACAAGCTTCAAATATAAAATTGATAGTTTTTAGACAAAAAGTATGGTTGCGTTAGTTTGTGAATATAATTTCACAATAAAACGAATCATTGATTAAATATTCAAATAAGCAACTAGATAGAATAATAGCAACACGACGGGAATGAATCAACAGTTTTGTTCTTATTTAATCATTTATTTTAGACAGACATGGATATCACAGTTACTTTCGAAACTTTGATTTTCTCTCTCAATCAGTTATAATCTGAAAGTACTCGGCTAAAACTAAAACACATCCACACATTAAAATAAAGACATCACGTAATTTGTGTTTATGAACGTCGTTCCTAGCCACTAAAGAAGAGTATGGTTAATGAAACAGTATCATTGTAATAGCCTTTAGACTATAAACTATGGAATGAAAAACATAACATGAGCAACAAAACATAATTATACAATATGAAACTTTATGATACCTATTGCTTAGAAAATATGTGTTACTTATCTCCGATAGTATGATAAGCCTTAATAATTACCATGATGAACAACAATTTGATTGATCATGAGTTATCATGTATAATTCCTATCTTTAAACTTAAACATCGTGTACATAAAGAAAAACCCATCCCTAGTGCTCTTTAGCATTATTACTCTCGTCACTCGGCAAGACGTCCACAGACGTTGAGCGGACGCCCTACTTTGGGCCCATATTTTTTTCCGGACGTCCTTATTCGTCGCAGACTTAGAAAAGACGTTGCATTGACGTCGCGTCCGAGTCAGACGCACAAATTTCGTTATACGGACGCCTGGACGTAAAAGGACGTCCGGAAAATTATTATATGGGTCAAAATGAGGTAGTCCTCTCAACGTAACGTCTAAAAGCGACGTACTATGGACGACCCTTGCCGAGGGGGTCGGGATAGGGTAAAATAATGCTCACGCCCATTGGGTTTGGGGTTCATCCTTCTTGTCCCTCGTGTCAATGACAATTTCAGTAGGCACCTTTCGGATATTATTTCTATTTCATTGTTTATTTAATATACATAATGAGAACTTAGTTTTGAAAATACAAATGTTACGAAAACACGCATTGAATCTTTTGAGCAAACATGCATTAAATGGAAATGATAAATCAGCACACATTTTTATTGAGGAATCTCCATTGGTCCTTTCAAACCAACAAAAGCTTTGATGAAACAGTGTAACAAATAAATTCATTGTGATCTATAATACGGGAATCTGAAGTAATTCTATGAGAGCTTAGATAATAAACATGAAAGAATCCATGTAAAGTCATATACTCTATTATCTATCACCGTAATAAATCTAGTTTTCTAGGCGCTCTTTGAGCAGTTTGAATAATTGAATATTAAAAAACATTTTTTTTCTCCGCGATGAGCATTTCCATATTTAAATAGTGTTCTGCTTGCAGAACGATTGTAGTTTTTTTATTTTTGCCACATACTAGTTCGTTCCTCCATATCTATGGCTTTATCATATCAGAGTTAGACTCTAACTTAGATTCTGATATAGACTCTAAATTTCGTATCACTGGAGTCCAGGTGGGTTTCTATCACTGGTCTAGTATGCCTTTCGCGCCATACAATTTTGCTCCATATATTGCATTGACATGCATTTTTATATTGAAAAATTTGTTCTGCTAGCAGAATCATGTTTCTTTTCTACATATGCCGTATATTAGTTCGTTCCTCCATTTCTGCAGGTATTACATCGTCACATTTCTATAAAAAGCTAGACTCCATATTTCACAATCATAATAAATGCTGAAATCTGACATAGATTCTAGTGGATTCTATATTCGTATCATTGGAATCCAGGTGGATCCTCCCAACCGAACCACTCTTCCAACATGACACGCATAAGCAACCATCCTATGATAAAGACCTTAAGCAGAGCGTTAATTATGACTTGAAAGAATTCATATAGGGTTATGTACCACATTACAATGCGTTATATATTGTGATTGTCAATGATATGTTTGTACTTGATTTGAGATGTTGATATATATCCTGAATCATCGTTGTGCGTCTTGTAATTAGTGATCAAAATCAAATACATTTTGTTAAATACAAATTTTCATATGACCAAACGTAACATATGATATGTCAAATTAAAAATATTTGTTCACTATTCATATACCTTTCTATATGTTTATCCGTTTTTATTATCAAATGTTTCTTGTCAGCACATTTCATCAAAGAACCAAATATTTCCTTTTTTATTCAAATATTATATACATGTAAAGCCGTCAGTTTGAAAATGAGTATGATTTCCTTATGAATGGTGAGCTTTCAATTTACAATAGACTTTTGTTAAAAAATGTATTGATGGATAAGCCTTTTATTATCTCAATAGACCATCATTCATCAATGTATATATTTCTTCGCACCATAGAGGTTTACGTCATAGGAGCGAAAAATCGTTTGTAGTCAAAACAGTTCAAACGCATCATGTTGTATAGTTTTTATTTCAAAGAACAAACGCTTATAACTTTTTATGACTAAATCTGAAGTTATCCATATATATATGAATTCATCTATGACAATGCAATTGATCCCGATCAAATTTTATTTGAGTGAAAGCTAACGACAAAGTTTTGTTCGTCCACCGCTCTGTAACGCATTTAATTTGATCCATCAAAACATGTTCCACATTGATTCATGTTTTCTAACACATTTATCCTTCAAGCTCAATATAGAACTTCCTTCAAAAATTTAAACCTGAAAAAAACCCGACGCTATAGAGCCTACAGAATATAAACTTTGCAATATCATTTTTTTAATGAAGCCATAGAATTTCTTACTCAAAATGAGTAATCTGTATCACCATTATATCTCCTCTATCTCATTCGTTCAAAACCTTTTATTCATTATTGTTGTATCCAAATGCTAAAGAGCAAATAATTAAGCACCACTTGTACATACTTTTCGGCTTCCCAGATGGACCGTTTAGCCTTTGTTTTCTGTTCTGTAATCCAAGCCTTACACATATGTAAAACATACTCCTTCTGGGATGTATAGATGTACAGAAAACAGATGATAAAGTAAAGGGTTTCGTGCATATGTAGTGGCCTGGGTTTCTGACTTCTCCTATCGTTAAGGCTAAGCGTTTAACATTCAGTGTATATCGTTTAAAGTTTATTCCCGCCCAACCCATTTACAATAAAAACGCTAAACGATAAAGAATAAAGAGATGTTAGAAACGCGCGCCACTGTAGATTCCAACTCAATAAATAACCAACTAGATTCCAATAGATTCCAACTCAATAAATAACCGTTTGCATTGATATTTGATACATGTCACTTTGTTACCGATTGATGCCATATGACAAAATTTAAGATTTATAAATATCATAAGCAAGATTTCTTTGAGAAAATCAGATAGAATTCGTTATATGATAGAAAAAATATAACATACTGTTTGGAGTAGTTTTTCTGAAAACGGCGAATAACCACCTTTTTGCATAGATACCTTAAACTCAGATGATAAAAATGTTTGTATGTCTTTTATTGTTTGGATCTACGTCAGGATACCTGAAGGGAAGGATGCAAGAGGCGTGTCGTTCATTAATTGGTTAGTTCATGCGCTTATTGGGAACAACATATACGCTTAAACTATCCCGATATCTAGATTTCGTTTTATTTTGTTCCTGATTGCTCACTTATCCTTGTATTTGTAGGGAACCTATATCAGGAGTACCCAGCGATTTATTCGGTGAAATATCTATTCTTTTAAAATATTTATCTTGCTTACATTTTCACAGAACAGAATAGATAAAATATTGTATTTCAAATATTTCGTATTTTCCTGGCATTTTATACGAATAAAACTCAAGGTATAAAAATGTCTCTAATAGCCTACAAAGGTGTTGGAATATAATTAAATGGAGTGTAAGCATAGCATAATTACTGTGATGCACTTGTTCATATAAGATTTACATAACAGGGTCCAAAAAGATACTTTTTCAAACTATGCGCAAAATAAACACTTCTGTATATCAATGTTTTATTCTGCTGGCAAATTTTTCAAAAGTTGCTGGCACGATATTTTATGTGTTCCTTGCTGGCAAATTAAGAATAAAACCATTCGATAAATACAAATAATTTTCAGGATTAAAGTAGTTTAGAATTCATTTCAGGCCAAATGTAGTAAAATGAGACACTATTTCAAAAATGCCCCGTTGGGTACTCCTGCTATATGTCCACAATCGACAATGTTGCGCTAGGACGTGGCGTTGTGAAGATGGTGTCATTAGAAATTCGTCCCGGAGATTTTTTTATCGTCCCGACCTCGAGTGAGCGTCTGTTTTCCCCAAGTTTTTTTACGTTTTTCTCCGTCACTGGTAAGGTGAACAATACTCACTAAATACTCTTGTCGAAAGGCATTGAATTATTTACAAGTATTTCAAAAAGATTATGAACTATTTTCATACATGTAGGTTAATAAAACTGAATTCCACTATTTCGTTATTTTTTATTATTGAGGTAAAAGAAGTTGTGATGATCACCTATTGTTTTAAATAGACACATAACCATACTCATCGAACCTTTAAGGTGCGCGCCCACTGAGGCGAGAGCGAGAGAAACTCGAGCAAACCAAGTAAATTAGCGAGAACAAAAGCAAAGAAAGCGAGAGGTTTTGCGAGAGACTTAGAATTTGTATAAATTGGATTCATATTCAAAATATAGTGTCCCCTGACGTAGTGTTATATGAACTTCAACATTGAAAAATATTGATATCGGATGCCTTATCAACATCGATATATTTCGGGATTCCGATAAGGTCTTTATGTTTCAAATTCGGTTGCCTATTTCACTTAGTTTTGAAATTCTGCAAAAACAAATAAGTATTTTATCGTAGGTATAATTGGGCATGCTATATATGTACTTTAATATACATCTTTCAAATAACATGCTCCTCAACTCACAACAATGTGAATATGAATATTGCAAAATACCGATATCGGATGCCTTATCATCATAGAGATATTTCGGGATTCTGATAAGACTTTAATATAATGAAATCCAGTCGCCTTTTTATTCAAAGGCAGAAGTAGGAATTATTGAATTTATAAACATGTTTATATCTATACTATATGTGTACTGAATATATACTGTGCGGTATTTATAAATACGTATATTATTTAAGTCAGTAACCCGATGATAACCCCGATCCGATTGGATAAAAGCAGTCCATGTGTCTTGAGATAACAAAATGCATTATGGCAACCCGATAGATAATATTCAAAGTTGATTTATATATAGACTTTGAATAGACTCAATCATAATAATGTTCAAGCCTGAAGATCCATATAGAAAACGGATTAGGCTGGAAATTATCATTTCAATCGGATAGGATCGTTCATACCACGTAACTTCCAAGTTTGACGTCACAACCAGCACAACGTTATCTCGACGTTACAATAACGTTGTTTCGTTGCATGCGGAAAGGTCCATCGGGAAACGTTAAATGCGCCTATCTAAATTGCATGACGTTTTGCCAAAAAAAGATTTTAGGAAGTGTGTTGTAACATTTTTATATCTAAAGTGCTACATATGTATGTGTTTATCCATGATTTTAAGCTATTCAATAGCTCATTCTATCTTTTATTTTATCATTCTATTTATCAATCTTGATATGTCTATTGAATAAACTCAACTTCCTAGCCGAACCCAGCGAGAGGAAAAGCGAGAGCGAGTGTTTTGTGCATTCGCTTTTGGTCTCGCTCTCACTCTAGCTCTCGCTCTCGCTTCAGTGGGCGCGCATTGGTATAACATATAGTGGCACAAAAAATATCTCGCTCTCGCTCTAGCTCTCGCTCTCGCTCTCGTTTCAGTCAATGGGCGCGCACCTTTAGTTAAGTGTGAAGATGTTACAAAAACAATGATTGGCTGCTTAAACCTACAGGTGGTTTATATCTGTAGATGAGACTGTTTTATTTGTTGAACAAATCGAGTGAAATTAAGTCGACAGTTTAACCTATTATTTTTTTTCGAATATTTAGATTTATTGAATTTCTTTATTGAGAATACCATGACTTCATTTTCGAATATGTAACGCAATGTTATCTGGTTAGGGTAGGACGTATTTTTTACGTCATGACGACGTCTAATTTACAGGTCTTTACGTTAATTTTTCGGAACATAAACATAGCGTTTCGTATATACTCGCTTGTTAGGATTATAGATATTGTGTTATTCTCATATTTAAGCAAATAAAACATGTCAATTAGATTAAGTATAAGAAACAATTTATTGGTGAATTATTCAAGGTATATAATATTTTTTTTATACCCATAACGTCGGTAAAGTTCAAGCATCTCGAACAGAGGAGTTGATATCACGAGAAAACTATTTGCTCTATTTGACTCCCACCAAGGAAAACGTAAATTTACTGCCATGGACGTAATAATACAGGTATGTTTTGGCATCGCTTAGTTGGATAAATAACTGTCGATCTGTCTATGCCAGCATGATAACATGTTATCTGTTGCTATTGTAGTGTTGGTTCTTTTTTTTCCCATTTGTTGCTCTTGTTTTTTTTTGTATATCTCAGAATGTGGCACGGGAATGTAGGCCTCATCAAAGTATCCGCTTCAAAATACACGAGAAAAAGAATATATAATTTTTACATTCATTATTGCGCTTAAAGAAATTGCAACAAAAGTAATAATTTACTCAAACGAGGGGGGGTTATGATTCTTTAATCGATCGAGTTTGGTACATACAGTCAAAACCACTACTAAGTAGACAGCTGACACGAACAACCGAATAAACGAACACGAATAACCGAATAAACGAACACGAATAAACGAAAAATTTGCTACGCATAAACGAACAAC
>LQRL01184956.1:13307-24765 GCA_001703475.1 Hydroides elegans
ATTTTTTTTCAAAATGCCTAGACTATCATTGGAACTGCAAAATGCTGCGATCCAATCTCGCTTGTGAGAGTATATATATAATGTATTCCAAATCACAGCAATAATGAATTCAATATGTGTTTTTTTTCAAAATTCAAAACTCACCACCTGTAGGCATGTGAGAAACCACTCGTTTAATATGATATCAACCCTAATATATTGGCTAAATAGAATGACTGAACTAAGTGTAAAGCATTTCTGTCTACTACATTTCAATAATATGAACTCACCCGTTGGCAATTAATTGGAGATTAGATATTATATAATCAATTTGAATCAAGTATCTAAGCCTGTTGAAAAAATGACACTGTTTATGAGCTTAAGAGAGTACATATAGGTTTTAGGAGGGGGGGGGGTCACTTTACTATGAAGACATCATCATGTAAATTACCATAGGTGTCGACCAAGATGAGAATCTTAGGCAAGAATATTAGTATCTTAATCGCGAATATGTTATCAATAACAGACTGAACATATTTTTATACGAATAACCGAATAAACGAACAACCGAATAAACGAACAACCGAATAAACGAACAACCGAATAAACGAACAACCGAACAACCGAACAACCGATTACCGAATAAACGAAAAAATCACTACGCATAACCGCAAATTTTGACGCGAAAGATTTTGCCTACGATAGTCTACTTAGGAGTGGTTTTTACTGTACATCATAAACTTTAGCCAAATCCAAAACTGTTATTGTTATTTTATCGGTTGCCTTAAAAAAATTGCATCTTCCAGCATTAAGCCAATGTGTTCCTTTTCGCTAAACGTTTTTTTTTTCTCCTTATTTTTATTTTACGTTATCTCTTCTGTCAGCGCGGGAGCGTCGCGTTATCTTGTCTTTCCTTATCTCTACAACGCTATTAGCCCACAATGCCTTATAACGTGAGAAAGGTATTCTGATGGAAACGTACGTAAGATTTTGGTTACATTTGCTAGTTTTAAAACACAGGTTTATGCGTTTTGATGTACTTGTTATGGAAATGATTGCTGCGTTTCAACTACGTGGGTTCTGAGTTGCCCATACGGACCACATTGGAAAGCGTGAAAAATCGCACGTTTTAATCTTGTTCTAAAAAAAGTTTTAAAATGCAAATGAAGCCAGCAACATCGCGTTTTTTAATGAATATAATATTCCCTTATTGTATAATGACGATTGCTTTTTTTTCTCTAAACATTGACTACAAAAAATGGAATTCAAAATAGATAGGTTAAGCGGGCTCGAGTTTCATATAATTAAAATTTCAAATATTGTTTTTTCTGTAACAAGCATTTAATTTATAGGTCTTTACAACGAAACACGTGTTCGTTCATTTAACATCAGTCCTGTCATAACAAAACATTGCATAAACAATCTAATCACGGTACGGTTCATTGGTTCGTTATTTCATTGTCTTATCGCATTGTCTGTTTCTGCAATATAATGAATATAAACAAGAGCATATAACTGATCATAATGCGTCATGACGCAACGATAAACAGACACCTTGCCAAGACAACTACTTTGTAGCTTCAGGCTCTTCCACCACAACCACCGGTTGTTCCATTTAGCAAGACGTCACACCACGTTGAGTAGACGTTCTTATATGGCATTAAATGACAATTATTCAAGACGTTATTCTTCGCTGCTGAGAGAGAAAGGACGTAACGCCAACGTTGCATCCATGTTGGAAGAAAAAATATTTGACGTCGACCAGCCGACGCACTCCATTATGGGTCCAAATTAGAACGTCTTTTTGACGGATGCATCGACGTCTTACGGATAACCCTTACCAAGTCAATTACTTTGTATGCTCGCCTATATAAGCATAGATAAATGAGTTTCTCTTGTATACGTCGTTGCGTTATCTAGCGGAAAATAAATAAAGCAACACTAAGCTAAAGGATGGGCCATTAATTTGGCTTGGTGATTGCTCTGAAGGGAGAAATTGGGAAACGTTCAAGCAATTTCCCACAGACGTTGCATTATGTTGTTCAGTACATCAACATAAATTGACTTAGGAATCAGAAATACATAATATCATATTTTTTAGCAAATTAAAAAATGCTATTAAACAAAAATAAGTAAAATTTGGCTGTTGCAACCCTAACCCTAACTAGCATTTCCAATGGCAAAACATTTGTATAATGTCCAATACTGCTCTTGCAAGAAGGGGAATGCCGCTGTGAAAACTGGGTCAGTGATACAATCACTGGCTAAGTGATGCACGTTTCCACTGTGTTTTTATTAGTAGCCTGCTCGATAATAAACCGATTTTACTGCATCCATAGTCCATTTTTTATGCAGACACTTTTCGAAATATTATATTCAAAATATACGCGTACATGCTTAAACATTTGCAAAAAGAAAAATTAAAATCTGCTTATAAAAAAAAACAACAATAAAAACTAAATAAAACGATCTGTAAACCCTAGTGCGTACGATGGTTTTATATGCTTTTAAAAATAGGATTCAATAAAAAATATATTAATGAAAACGTTTACCGATTGATAAAAAGCGTGTAATAAGGATCATGAACAGAAAAATGCAAATAATAATTCATAAAATATTGCTGAGAGCATGTTAAGGGGATAGGATAGGTGCAGACCAATATTTTCTTGTCATCACGAATTGGTCATTGGAACCATTTCCCAATTTGATGTATACAAAAACTACGGAATAGTTTAATCTTTAACATTAAAAAAAATATATTAAAATGTTTTTCGAAAGACCTAGGTGATAAATATAATACAACTTGTTCTTCATCCGCCGTTTATAAACCTTCCATATCTCTGTAATTTTAGTATTACTTTAAAATTTCTATTTCATTGAACTTTGAATGATAGTCAAATATATCATATATTGAGCCACAATAGGGAAAATTTGTATATAATTATTTCAGTCAGTGTCAAAAGGCTATTTTAATCATAGCTTGTTAAGAAATGTGTAGTTGTAACTCCACGAACATATTTCTAACCCGTTCGGATAGATTGAAGAATCAGTTTATATATTTTGCAACCAGATTGCCTTTTAAAATTGCTACAATTAATGTCCCTTGCCTTAAGTAATCTTGACCGAACCAGGAACATTTTTTTCCCAAGAAAATGGATGTATTTTGAAGTTTTAAACACTCAACAAAAAAAAACAAGGATAAACTTATGCATGTGTAATGTATCGACCCCGTGTTAGATCCATGTGTTTGTATCACTGGATCTCCCGCTGTGCGATGTCTGGCCGATAGTGGAGTAACCCTATTATTCGCTAAGGTTTTTGGTTAAAGATATCAACAGCAATCCGTCTTAAGGTCAATGGAGCCATCATGAATCCGGATTGACCTTTCAAAACAAACATTAGTGTACACATAGATACACGTAGATACATTGATCAGAGTGTTTGCTTTCCCAATTATAAGTCTACATGATTAGAGGAATATCCCGAGAGGTTCACACAGTCGCTCGCATTACTAGCTTCTCGAGGCAAGCGATAAACGCTGAACATCAAATACACACACGCTAAACCCTAAAACGCTAAGTGTTACACACTCAACGCTAAACCATAGCCACCCGCATGTATCAGGAGTATATAAAGGATATCGTTATGAGTGGTTATCATAACCTCTAAAATGCCTTTTCATCAAACGCTAAACATTAAATGCACAAACTCTAAACTTTAAACGCTATGTTCTTATCTTGCAAACCCCTAAACGTTAAACGCTAAACGTTAGAGAAATCGAGAAGTTAGGACCGCTCGCCACTGTATATGCAAAATATAATAAACGTTTTATAGATGTTCGTCTGTCAGTTATTAGTCTTTGTTTCCAACCAGACATTTTTGGTTAATGGGTAGAGGTATGATTCAGTTATGATTCCCTTTTTTATCGAATTCTCTGAATTGATTGTTTATAAATGTGTCAATAAACATTATTTCGAAACAAAATCCGGGATTAGGTAGGTGATTCATTTCATTATAACATATTATTCAGTCAATTATTGGTTCGAACGGAAAATATTTTAAATATTTTTTTTATTCGAAAGCGTTCTAACGTTCTAACAATATATTATTCTCTAAAAATAAGGGTAAACTAAATTTATCATGTTCATGACTCCCAGTATGATAAGTAAAAATAATTAGAATACTTATGCTTGATTAGGAATTCCGATCACATTTCAAATGCAAAGACAATTGAATAACCTACCATTTGACGTAAAAATATTGGTAGAATAGTAATTTTAAATATATATATTATAAACAATGGTTTGAGAGAATTCTATAAATAACGGTAAACTGAATAATACCTCTATGGTTTAAAAATAGTGTTTTCACATTCACTTCATTGTCATTCTGTATCATTTAAAGAAAAGAAGGAGTGTGTAGTAAATAGTGTAATGCATCCTTTTTCAATGGATGCATTGAAAATTATATCTTCGAGACTTTCATTTGTAAATTATCATTTCGAGCTTTCAAAATCATATTTTTCATGTCTTATATTATTTTAATCATTAAATTTATGAAACTAAAGTTATAGGGATGATCAACTTAATACATTCTACTTTGAAATAAAGAGTAACTGGGATAAGTAGCTGAAAGGCTATAATACAAATTTTAATTGTAATATACAGTAGAAGCACCAGATCTACTTTTTAAATACTTATCTTAAGCATTTTGCGTAGGTTTAATCACTAAAATGACCATTCAATTTCAATTGATGCATGTTAAAGGTAACAAAATGAAAACGAAAAACAAATCCGATTCTTTATTTTTTAAAAAAAAGAATCAGAAAACAAAAATGTTGTTTTGCGCAAAGTTGTCTGCTAAAGCCGTTCCTTGTGAATCATGTGTATTAACAATAATTGGTTGCGTCACAAAACAAATCTCAAACGGAATAATTTCATAATCACAAACCAATTTTTGAAAACAAAAACTTCAATGATGGAAAAAATGATGATTTTAGCGATTTCATGGAATAACAGGGGGCACTTAACGATAAAAAAAAATAGATCTCAATTTATTCATTGTAAAGCGGAAGATGATCAGATGTCTTTGAAATACGACTAATACGCTGATTGGTATCAAAATATTAATTCCGAAGCTGCAAGCAAGAAATCCAGAAAAGCTACTGCAAGCAAATACACAATCTCCTACCCGAATAAAGATGTTAAGAAACCATATGTGTATTAAGGTTATTCTCTAACAGATTCGATAATAGAGACACAATTTAGCTACATATGCATTGGGTGATATATTCACAAACATAATCCTAGAGTAAAATAATCGTTTTGTAAAACATCTTTATACTGTTCTGAAAAGATGCAAGCAAGGAAAAACAGCTATTAGAATAAACATTTAACCGAATAAATCGATGAGTACCCTCGGGCATGGACCCCGGCCATTACTCTCAGGATCACGGATTCGCACAAGCTACTCCGCCACGGCAAGGCAACAGTCCCAGTTAGAGCAAATTGGTCCGAGTGTTGTATGCAGATCGATAGTGAAAAATAGAATGGTTCGACATGACAGCCGGTGTAAGACAAGGATGCACATGGTCGTCTCCCTTGTTCCTTATATTAATAGACTATATTCTTAAGCATAGCTTAGACGACAAACTTTGTATGGTTCTAGCAAAAAGAATAAACTCGTGATATCCGGAGCAGAATCTATCAGACCCAACGCTTACATATGATAAAACCTTGCTCGACAACACAGAAGAAGGTATAAATGTGAAAATAATGGGTAGCAAACCACTAGAAAATATATCAGACTTCGCATGCATGGAAAGCACACTCTCATATAATATAAGAATATGTTTGGTTTCAGCAGCTTACAATTAAATTCTTTCAGTGTTGTAAATCTGGACAATTACATGCCAATGAATATTACGATCAGGGGTTGTTTCTACCTTGTTAAACAACAGCGAAACATGGTACTTCACAATCAGAAAAATAATAGAATTTCTGCCTTCTACAATCGGTGCCTTAGGCCAATCCTGTTTGTCACCTGGAAAGGTAACGTGGGCATAGAAGAGTTATTAAAGTGAGCATGCCTACCGAATCTCCAGACGTTGCGGAGGCGAAAAAGGTTTTCCTGATTCGGATAACCGCGGGACGAAAGAAGTAGGGAACGTCAAAGGTACAGATGGAATGACATCTTGCTGAGGGACCTCAAACTGATGTTCCAACAATATATAAGGCAAGAATATTTTTATTATTAGTTTCCCTCGGGATAAGACAAAATAATTTCCGAGCCTTTCGGGCTTTGGTTCTGATTTTCACTTGGACAATATTTATATTAATTAAATCTGTTGACCATTGTTCCTATAATATTGTTCTGTTTTTAAAACGAAAAATAAAAAGAAAGTTGTTATACTAATGCACTTCTAGTTATTCTTTTAAGAATAGTCGCGACAAAACGTCACAAATCAGCGATCAATGTGCTTTGTTATTTATTGATTATAGGATATTAATTGAAATATGTATAATCATGTTGGAATGCTTATTTCATAAAACAATTGTTTCCATTCCACTCCATTGTTAGTAGAATTTGAAATCCAAATAGACATACTCCAACTTTCAATATTTGCAGAAACTATCGACTGAAAAATACATATTTAGTCCAAATTTAGACTTGAAATAGTTCGCAAACCATGCGATATATCAAAGATAATGCTCCAACGCTTGGTCTGTGGTCCTGAACCGGAAAAGATTTGACCGGAGCATCAAATTGGACCGACAGATAATGTTCCGATCATGATAAATGAAAACCTAACATAAAGGAAGTATAATGATTTATATCTTGAAAATAAGTTCGTCCTGGATATAAACATTGAAAAGCTTTCGAAGTAAGCCTATTCCTATATCCCTATTTCCCTTTTTATTATATATACTTTTTTCTGTCTTAAGACATTGTCAGACCAGTAAAGATACGCAACATTTATACTTATCTTCATTATTATTAGAATCGTTTATATACACTTTCCCTGTTACCCGACAAGGGTCCAACGCCAGACTTCTTTTGGCAGAACCAAACCAGACACCAAAGCATAACACCTAAATGGATAGCAAATAGCTATCATATTATGTATCATAAGTTTATGCTGGCCACCATGGCGGGTACCACAATTCTTTTGAAAATTAATAGGGATCTCTTGGTACATCAAGAGGTAGCTTTATGATATCGAAATATGTTTTACAAGGTGAAACCTAATGATAGCAACTGAAAATGAACGCAATTAAGCGCATATGGATTTTCAACTGTAGACAACAGTCATACATAAAGGAGAATGCTAAATAGGCTAAATTGTTGCATTTTATCACATATGTATGTAAATATGTAAAATTAATAGGGATCTCTTGGTACATCAAGAGGTAACTTTATGATATCGAAATATGTTTTACAAGGTGAAACCTAATGATAGCAACTGAAAATGAACGCAATTAAGCGCATATGGATTTTCAACTGTAGACAACAGTCATACATAAAGGAGAATGCTAAATAGGCTAAATTGTTGCATTTTATCACATATGTATGTTGCATTGTTTTATCACATATATTCTGAGTGAGTGAGTTTGTTTGTGAAGAGACTTTAGAGAAATGGGAAGGGATAATATGACGTGCAGCACCCTAAATCACAGTTTGAAGAGTGTACTGGAGGTATACATCGAAAATTATCTATATTTTTCGGTTAGGGTTAGGCACTCATTCACTAAAAATATGTCATTAAGGAATGTTATTAAATAATCTTAACTAAAAAATCATTTTATGGGAAGCGATAATATGACATGCAGCACCCTAAATCACAGTTTGAAGAGTGTACTCGAGGTATACATCGAAAAATATATATCTTTGTTTTCGGTTAGGGATAGGTACTCATTCACTAAAAATCTGTCATTAAGGAATGTTATTAAAGAATCTTAACTAAAACAATCATTTTATAAGAACCATCCCGCCAGCCCCCACCCTAACGCCTATACAGGGCTATTTTGACTTATTGATTCTTTAAAAAAATGATATTATGGTGTGTAAAATTACTAAATAAAACACCGTGTAAATGCTGTACTTGAATTATAATATACTTCACATATACTCTTCAAATTGTGATTTAGGGTGCTGCAATATGACATATCAAAGCAGATAAATATGTTTTGGCAAATTTAGGTATTCTGTTCCGTTTTCAAGATATTTTGGTCAACCTGTTTTGTCTAGAATTTTTTTTTTACTTTGCTACACCGGAAGTCTAAGGAAGCTTTAGGAATCCCCTCTGACAGGTTTTAAAAAATGGTAAATTCTCGTTTTATACTTGACAAACGTATATATAGCACTGTTAATGTGATACAAATTATTTGTAAAATGACGCTGCATGTACATTACGCATTTTAGCTTTATCATAGGGTCAGTTAACCAAATTTGACACTCTTCGGGACCGGGCGATCCGCTCCTACCGTACACTTCATTGCGCTATCAAATGCATGTCCCTCATTCGGTTGGACACCATATACAAAGTACATTTTTTTCATCTGTCTGTCAAGGTTTAACTCACCCCGCCTTTTAAACTGCAGTTCCACAGGGGGACCTTGCAAGACGGGGTCTATGTTTAGAAGGTCCACTGCTAGCGGTCCAAGCAGTACACGGGTGGACAAATTATGAACTGGACATAATATGAGCGCTGAAATTTAGAGTGTTGAATTTCTTTCGTACCATGACAAAATGTTGGTTTTAAAGTCAATATGTTTATTAACAGTTATCAAATGTATATTTTGATATCATTTTAATCATCAAAAGAATTAAATCAGAAAATATATAAAACATTGAAAAAGCTAGCGCTCATATTATGTCCAGTTCATAATATGTCCACCCCTGTAATATTTTTAAACGTATTGCGTGTTTGAGTGATAGAATAAGTTCATATCAATTAGTATGGCCTCTGTCCCTCCAACTATACAATCATCCTTCTTATCTAAGACTAGTAGAGTCAATAACCTTACCCATGATGAGATCCTCAGCCCTCCTACCTCCAAATAGCCCCTTTCGTATGTCTCCGACCGACAAGGGTGGAGAGTAGCCCACCGGGACTATTAAGAACTATAGCCCTCCCCTCTAGTCCCAGTGCATTTTTCACCATACATACATACCGCCCCACCATGATAATCTACTCAAGGTGGAAGCATATCTTATGAACGAGTACTTAACAAAGCCTTGAATAAAAGCTACATAGTGTATTTATTAATTTAGTCTAGGTCACGGAGAACAGATACGGAACATTATACTTCAGCTCAGGTATCAAGTACCGTAGAAATGTGTATATATCTATATCTCATTTTATATATTCATTTCTAGATCTCATTTATGTATTGTACTCTTCTTAATCATTATTTCAGATTTATGTTTTTACAGAAGAACGCTGTTCTCTCAATGTTATTCAGTGTTCCTAACAAACGTTTTTTTTGCCTCTGATTTTCATGAATTTATAGAATCTGTTTAATTGTAAATTAGGGTCCTTTCAACAACTAATTAGTTTGTCATTTATTGATTGGATGTTAATTATTTTTAATTTTACATTTACAAAAATAGGTTCCCTCAATTTCTTTTTTGCTTATAATACATGTGTATCCCATAGCAATATTTTCTCTTGATTTTCAAAATAATATTATAGTTATCATGATTTCTATAAGAAGGTTCCTGTTAAAATCCTTCTTATATGATAAAAATCAATCCTGTTATTGAAAAATGTTCAATCATAAAAATAAATCACAGAAATTTTTTAAAACTCAAATTCCCAGTGTCTTCTGACAGTGAGTGTATCTTGAAACTTAAATTCGTTTTGATTGAGCAGACAATTAACTATATTTCAGCAAAATTATATTTCAAATTGTGTATTCAAACTAGACTAGGGACAGAAATGGAATTCGAGTTTGCTACGCTATCCTGCTAAAGTGTTGATAAATACAATTTTGTATCAACATATAACAAATTAATTGATAACTATACATAACTGAATGCTTTGAAGGGTTATTTAATATAATATTTTCTATGCAAAATATATACAATTTAACTCAATATTGCTATGATATATGAACTCTACTATTTTTGAATTTTTAACAAAATTTAGTCCTTCCCAGTTGTGAAATACACTATTTGCAACTGAATATTTTAAAGGGTTATCAAAAATATATTATCCATGCATAATATATAGAATTTAGCACTTGCTTTGATATATGGAATCTGTTATATTCTTTTCTAACTATTGGTTCTATCCAGTGGTGGAATACATATGTATGTCATTAAAATCTAAAATCTTTTATCATTGTCTTAAAATAGCTGTGTCACAAGGAACTCGAAGATAAGTTTTCTTGCTCTACGGATAATCTATTAGTGGTATGAGTGCTTAGTAAGAAGCGTTGAAATATTTAAGTTAAGACTTGATTTTTTTATTCGATCTATTTTATGTTAGTCTTGTTAATTTTGAACTTCTCCCTCTTGAAGTTAAGTTACAATCTTTTTTAATTTCCCTTTTTGAGCTATTCTTATATTGTTACTCAATAAAAGTATTTATTTTTCACAATAGACTTCTTACTTACGTGGTAAACGCTATAATGAATTTTAAATGAATATACATTAATATAAATGCGTGTACATGTATTTGTAACAATTTAATAAAACTTGGCTTTGCACGTTTGTAAATATTCTAAAAGGTGAGAGAAGTAAGGTACACATATACGCAATGAAAATTCAATTCATACTGTTAATGCTATCATTTACGAATCAGTTTTTTTAGTTCTGTAGTATGTACGGGTTATTTATTAGTTTACCGTGAACGCGTTATTTCTATTAATTATTCAAATGTTACACTTAATACGAACCATATGCTGAATAATATATGACGGTGTATCTCCACTTTTCAGTCAATGTATATGTGTACATGACAAGGGTAACTATTTACCAATAGTGCTTTATCATCCGACCCATGAAAACAATGTTTACAAATCGTGTTGAATAGTTTCATAGATTTTGCGGTTGCAGCGATTTTACCGACACTTTTATGCATAAATTCATACTTTGATTACGTAAATCAGGGATCGACAAATGCGAAAATTCACAGTCGCCATTTTGGCCACTGACGTGATTTCACAGTCGCCAAACCAGATTTCACAGTCGCCAGATTTTTATGTCATAAAACATTAAAAAAACATATAAAAAAACGAGTTTTCACCTTTATTGGTGTGACTTTATGTCCCTAAAAATTTGTCGAAGCTAATTTCTTTTTCCCTGTGATGTTTATAATGCAAAATTGACAATAAAGTCAGATATCATATCTAAAAATGACAGAAAGAGAAATGCATGGGTCAAACAAGATGTTTCTCCCGTCCTATAACCTTTTGGTCAGCATTCATAAAAAAAAACAGTATTACAAAAAAAAAAAAAAAAAAAAAAAAAAAAA
>LQRL01184971.1:0-18515 GCA_001703475.1 Hydroides elegans
GATGACAGACGGACAGACGGACGGACGGACAGACGGACGGACAGACGGACGGACACCCCAACTCTATAGGCCCCCAACTTTTGGGTTGGGGCCTAAAAATATTAGTGTCATCAGCGAAAATTATAAAGTGAAGCAGCTTGGACACCTTGTACATATCGTTTATATATAGCAGAAATAGAAGCGGTCCCAGGATTGAGCCCTGAGGAACCCCACAGAGAATACCCATTTCACTTGACTTATGATCTTTATATTGTACATATTGCTTTCTATTACTTAAATAACTTTGAATAAATTGCGATGCTGGACCTCGTATTCCATAATATTTAATTTGTTTATTAACAATTCATGATTAACCGTGTCAAACGCTTTTTTTAAATCAATAAATACTCCAATACTGTACTTATTACAATCAATGGCATTAACAATCATATCCACCATTTTATTTAAGGCAAGACTGGTCGAATGACTAGTTCTAAACCCATATTGACCACTAAAGAAAAAATTATGTGAATCTATATATTTACGTAATCTAACTTCAAACAGTTTTTCAATAACTTTAGACAATTGTGGTAGTACGGACACTGGTCTGTAATTACTTACACTGTGAATACCACCAGCTTTAAAAATAGGTATAACCTTTGCTACTTTCATTTTATTTGGGAATATTCCAGATTTCAATGAAAGGTTGCATATATAAGTAATTGGTTTTACAATACACCCTATAATACTTTTAACCAGTTTCATATTCATGCCGCAGTAATCTGCTGATGTTTTATTTGCGAATTTGTTAACAATATTTACAATTTCAGTTTCGCATGTAGGTTGAATAAACATTGATTTAGAATTGTCAATATCTTTTAGATAGTCAGTAAAGTCACCATTAACATCCGTACAATCAATATTATTAGCCAGTTTAGGACCCACGTTTATATAAAAGTCATTAAATTCATTTGCTACGATACTTGGATTTGTAATCTTAATGTTATCCTTTATAATATGATCACACATTGTAGTTTTTCTAACATTTTTTCCTAATAACTCATTTAACACTGACCAGGTTTCTTTTATTTTGCCTTTATACTTAAGCATTTTATTGAGGTAGTACATTTTTTCAGCCTTTCTTAGTACACTTGTTAATTTATTTTTATACCTTTTATAACGCTGTAGGTTTAATTCACTTGGATTGGTTAGCTGGGCCCGGGGATGTTTTTTTCTGTAAATATTAATGAGACATCCTGCTTTTTATGTTGACTGTTGTGTCTGCCAAATCATTATATTAAGCACATTGAATGCCTATTTTATTAATGAGTAAATCGTTTATACCTACTTGTACAAAAACTCATTTACAAGTTGTAAACAACTTGAAATTTGTGGAAGATATAAACCAAGAAATATTTCAACTTTTCATGAAATAAGTTAAGTTTCAGCAGAAATGTATAAACATCTTGACACTCTAGCCCACCGCTTCGTACTTGAACATTCGATGTCCAAACATACCCACAAAATGCACATTTTCATGAATGCCGCCATGTTTTGTTTGAAGGAAAAATAAATTGAGAAAGGATACTCTCGATTTTGGAACTCTTCTCCTGTATAATCAATAACGTGACTAGAATCATCACTTTTATTTGGTGTTTTGGAATGTAAAGTTGTCCAATATCTCCCCTTTAAAAGAGGCATTTTGATTTATTTCCACCTCGGCGCGAGAAAGTGCAAACCCTTTCATAAAAGGAAAGGGATATCCAGAAAACAACATGTGGATAATCTCCCGGATAAAATCATGCTTGTAAAATCAGTCGAAACAAACTAGAATTTCGGCAAAACGAGTAGTTTATCAACGAAATGGTTATAATTCTTCCATAAGAGATACTTAAAGACATTTATTATTATATGGTGAATTATTATAGTGGATTTATCAATTAGGGATTCGGAAATATCAAGACTGAAATTAGTAAGCTTTTTTTTCAATGGGAAACACATTTTAATTATATGTAAATGATGAGTTGCCTCTCCAAATTGTGCATATCAATGAATCATACAATTAAAAAAAGTTCTCTCTATGTTCTAATTGTAAAATTAGCCAACTCACCAATTCTAAGTATAAATCCATTCATGGTCTCGGCGATGTATATATTCAAGGCAGGTGGCGAACATGTGGGTTTGTATTTACCAGGTTAGAGAAGCAGACCGTCATTCAATCTGGAGCATTTACCATAAGATCCTCATTGATCACATGTAGACCTAGCACAGAATGATATTCATTTACTATAAACTATGAACACGATCCAATGATCATGTCTAAACACACATGTTGAGTTGTCATAGCATGAGTTGTAGTTCCTTCAAATTATAGAGGTCAACTGAATAAACACTATTAACATTGGGACTAATCGCAAGTTTTGCCTGGTTTGTCATTTTATTTGCCCTCATTTTTGATTTTCCAAATATCCACAGCCTCTCTTTCGAAGTATCGCATAACAACAACGAACATTAAAGTTAAAATAATTGAATAAATTACAGTTATATCCAAAATACTAATATGCCCTATGGCATTTTGGAAAAATATATATTTTAGCTTGAATTGGATGATATCGAAAACTAAAAGGAACATTTCGTTTGTTGTTGCGTTTGATACGGTATCAAAAGTAAAGTAAAACACAAATATTGTGACAGAACATTTCCTTATGTGATATGCGCACAAAGAGAAAAGATCAGCCTTATAAGGTCCTTGCTCAATATGAAGGACAACACCGAGTCGGATCAAATGTCACACAAAGTGCTATGTCCGTTGCAATGTTGGATTCGATGAGCGAGCAACACCTTTATTTGTATCCAGAAGGTAAGGTTTTGGATTAAAATGCTAACGAAATCCCTATGAAACAATCGCGTGAAATGCTGAATACTATCAATTTATTATTTACTCTATTGGTATTTTGGGTGGTATAGTTTTTACCATATTAAGTAGAAACCTTCTGCATTTGTTAGAGTGTCAAATAAAATAAGATATAGATCAAAACAACAAACATGTAATACCTAAGTGATTTGATGTGGCTATGTAATGCTCATGGTTCTAGAGGTAGAAATGACTTGATAGTTGTATAAACAATTCCTGATATCAGCTTGAAATTACAATCTTTTGAGGTAGAGTCTATGACGTTTCTCAAAGTGTTAAAGTGTTCGTTAGATAACTGTCTAAAATAGCTATTATAAGGAGCTTTGTTATCAAGATTGCAAAGAACGAGCCTACATGGCCCCCATAAAGTATGAACAATATAATCGAACGCCAGTATTTAATTCTGAGTGATATTATTTGCTACCGTTTATATGTTTTTTTTTCTAAATAATGTTGCTTACATGATATATTAATATTTTCTTTCCTGCGTATATTCTTGTTGAATCACGGCTTGGAAACATGTATTCATGTATTTTAGTTATTCCTTTATTTTAGTTGAATAAAGTGATATTAAATCATGCATCGCAAACTTGAAAATAACGAGATATTTTACCATTAACATAGGTAATTTTCTTTCTCATGTTTTGCAAGACTTTTTTATTATTGTCTGTTCAATGCAAAAACAGACCTGTGTGTCTATCATCTATTGCATGACTTTATAAAAGTCGGATATGGTAACAGGATTTGGATGATTAATGTGAATGTTAGCATTTGAATAAAAAGACAGATGAACATAAAGAATTACTTTTAATATTTATACTTTCATATATAATCCGATTAACATAGACATAGCTTGCGAAAACGAGTATAACTTGTCAATTGAGATTTGATAAGGCATTAAATTTAAAGTCCCATAAAAGCTATGTTCGAAACTTTCTATGACTCGTAACGCGACACTCAGGATTATTTTGACAATAAATTTTGGTTTAGCAAGTAAGTGAAGTTAATTCTCCAGAGCTGTCACTAGCGCTTTATACCATAAATATACATATGTTATAATTATAACTAGTACATACGATATCATATAAGTCACATGCTGCTGAACAACACTATAACGTATTATAACAGCTTATACATAATTTGCTGTATGGTATCTTTAACATGTAAGCAGCAGAATCGTTAATGCTGTCCCGTTGTTTATTTAACAATCAAAAGTAACCATAGTTTTATCAACTTGAAAACGTTTTTAAAATATGCAACTGACATTATCAAAATAATGCATGTAAAGAACAAAAACAAACGGAAATGTTCGAGTATATCTTGAACGTATCAGATTACTTCTTATCTATTTCCTAATTCTAATTTATCTGTTGCCAAAATATTTCAAAATAATGAAACAATGTTCCAGTTCTTGTAAAATAAGGAAGAGATATGCTGTGTAAATTACACAAGAAATAAAGAACATTCTTTTGTATGAATATATATCACATATGTTTTTTTCTGATAATCCAAATAATCGAATTAAAAAAGCGAACGTTTCACAATAGGCTAAGTAAAAATAACACAACAGTTTGTATTCCGTAGTTAGACTATGGAGAACATATATTATTCATTGTTTATTTTATTATTTATATCATTTGATTCTGTAAATATATGCTTATTTGCACAAAAATATTCCGATGGTAGGTAATTTAATATTCATACTTACATTTAATTTTGTTTTCTTATGTTATACTAGACATATATTAAACCCTCTAATAGATCCATATTTTTATACATATATGTAATATTGAATTAGGAAATTTAATATTGATTGATTAATTTCCCAATAACCTGTACTGTTCATTTACAGGAAAACCCAGTTGGCGACTCAATAATGAATCCATGCACTCTAAGATTATTCTTACTGTGTTTTACTTAGACAAACCATCCATCATAATTTTATTTACCAATAATTGCAATTCAAATTTGGCTAAGGCTCATGCAACAGCTCTGACTGCCTGTCAAATGAAGACCATTTACCTGATGTCATACATGAAGTTGAGGCCTTTACGCTTGGATCCGACAAGTGCAGTTTATCAAGCCATAATAAAATGGAGTTCATAGATAAAATAGAACCAGACAGATTGATCTAAATGAATGCACTTTTCCAGCGTATGCAAGAAACTTCAGATGTAGCGTCCTTGAAATAAGATACGATTTTGAGAGCATCGATGAGGTCTTTTTAAATAAGAGAAAAGTGCCTTTGCATCATTACGAACAGTATTACCTTTAGTTTGCTGGTATGTATAGATGTGTATGTATGTGTAATTTACAACAAAAAATAAAATTAAGAAAAAATATGTCTCGTTAATTTGTAATTGTATGTCAATTTGATCAATTAAGAAAAAGGGGATTGTTTCATAAAGTGATATATATTTGCAAAAGTGTTAAATAATATCAAATTATAATTGATTTATTGTGTAAATGCAGAATGTTGATGATACACTAGAGGCGGGATATCCAACGTTAAAATGTACTGGATTCATTCGAGAAACCGACAACAATGTCCAACCGTCTGGTCCGTTGGTTTATTTATTTTCTGCTATAATCGTTGGTTTAATTTTTCTCCTGTTTATATCGTTAATGATTCGTCGCCGGTGTAATTCGAAACGTCATGCTGCTTCTGCACAATTCGAAGCGAACAAAAGGCGCATTCGTTCTGGAACCGTAGAAAATACGGTACGATACGTAAGCGCAACGCAATCCGGCTTCGGGGAACTGGAAGTTGCAAATTATGAAGAAATTGACGAAGCTGCTTTCTTCCATTTATACCTCCTGGCCAGTCCGTATTTAGTTGTGATGACGATGACTGGTATTTGAAACCAGTGAATGCCTTTAAAGTGGAAACAAGGTAAATTGATGCAACAATCAAAATACAATCATTTATCAAAACAATAATTGCGAGGACGTATTAAATTAGAAGACTGTGCCAGATTATGAGAAGCGAACATTGTATTTTCTAAAAACAAAAATGAACTAAAGTTCAATTTAGTAAATCAGTTATCAAACCATATCATTGTTCATTACGTTACAAGATGCACTGTTCAAAGGTATATACACAAATGTACCATGTTTTAACACTTGGACTCACGTTAAATGCTGCATTGCATAATAACACGTCTTTGATTAAAAAAATGTTTTTTTTTTTCTAATATTGGCACTGTGTATTAGAATATGAATCTACATGGTATTGTTAGTTTAAAATAAGGTATTTGCACTTCTTTTAATTCACTCAACCCTTTTATCCTTATATTTTCAGCATTTACCTCTGTTTAGTTGTATATCATGTACATTGCACATGTTTTATTGATGTGATCATGTTGTACCTACTTTCATTGCTTGACCATACGTGTTACCATTGGTGCATTTCTATTTTTTAATCCTTATCTCGAAACTTGAGATATGCATGGCTTAGAATTCTCACTCGTCATCGGATCTTTGGCAAGCATATCCATGTTATTTTTTTACGGAAGTAGCGAAAATGTTTATGTTTTTTTTATGCATAGCAAATCGAAATCCCACTGATTTCGCTTTCATTTCAATATATCTTGGCAAAAAAAAATAAAATAAACATTGGTCAGACTCGGTGCAATTTCACAATTGTCATAAATATTTTGGGAATGGAAATGGATCATAATTATCATAATATGGATCGCTGGATCATAATTATTGTCAGCCTATATTATGTATGATTACCAGTAAGCTAAATTTGTGGTGATTCGTAGCATTTGAAATATGTGCGTTAGATAAGTTCAAACACGGGCTTGGTACATAAGCTTTGCGACGTACTTCTTTCAACCATGTTTTCATTTGCTTTATTCAGATATCATTTTTTTATAATTGAGAATAAAATTTTACTCCACTATTCATAGTCCTATTTAATTGACATGAACTTCGTTATATGTATCATCATGTTTCATTCTACGAATACGCGTTATATCAAGCACTGCTAAATAAAACCGAATATATTACATTTGAGCTCTTACAAATCAGCAGCACAGGGCTGAATCAACGCGATGAAAACCCTAATTTGGCCCTAATTTGAATTATAATCGAGTATACATTGTATGTTAATTTACAAAATGGTTGGTATATTTTGGTACGTAATTAAAAATTTCCAAAATAACAACGATTCACGTTACATTTTGCTTGTCCGATTACAATCACATTTCCGATCTTGAAGTAAAAGAAAATCACAACTAAATAACTATTTACTCATAAACATTATGGAATTCCATATTTACTTGAAAAAAAAAAGAATTTGTCAACATATTTATATATCATTGGTTCATTCTCATGCAGAATTCTGCATTTGTGTTTAAAACAAGGCGTAAGGAAACTTTCAAATTACATTTTTGAAATGTCGAAAACATATTGTGCATTGTATATCTTATTCGTCGCAGTTATTGCATCCGTAAGTGGATACATGTTTGGACATGCATATCACAATGGTAGGTTATTTAAAATCAATTGAATTCCAACAACATGAAAAAAGTAATGATTGCTATAAGATTCCTATAACTGAATCGAAATCACTAACCTATGAAAGTGTAGCAAATTACAACTACGATAATATCAACATCTCTTAATTGAGAATGACTGACATAGTATCTATTTTATCTTAGATTGAGCTTATACACATGGTTTTATCAGCAATATATTAAATTATAGAACGGTCTGTGATAACTTATTTGGTACCAACTTAATAAAGGTTGATTTTTATACTAATAATTAGCAATATTTCTGTGGTAACACCAAATAAGAATCAACCATATAATTGATTAAAACTCCTTATCAGCATATTCATAGACTACATGGTTAATTATGTTTATATTTATTTTAGGTTCATGGGACCGTTTCGAATGTCTACAGAATAAAACACATTCCTCGATTGGGATAAGTGATGTTGAGGCCCTTAACCTTCGAGTAACAATCGGAAATGAAAAATGCAAGTGCAACCTATCTTACCACGGCACAAATGACCTCATCGATAAAATAAAAGTGAAACGATTTATATCCATAAACTCATCTTTCCAAGCAATAGAAGAAACGCCTGATGTATTTCCAAATATCAGCGTCCTTGCAATTGAATATGGGTTGAAGAGAATCAACGAAGTCTATTTGAATAATAAAACGTTGCCGTTACATCCTTACGATCAGTATTATCTACAATTTGACGGTATGTATAGCATATCATAAAGTATTATCAGCAACGCATTTGATGAAGCACAATTCTAGATTCATTCTAATCTAATGAACAACTTAAAACGTAACTTTAATGGTTAATTTATATTTTGAAAAAGATTATACATAAATTCATCATTTCACTTTTAAGAGCTGTATTATATCGAGACATAATCCAACATGATCCATAATTTTGTTTACCTGAACACATATGCTGCTGATATGACTAAACATATATAATTTGGATTTCTTCTAAATATCGATAGTAAATTTACATGTTAACAAAACTATTGTCCTTTTTCAGTTCACGCTGATGTCGACTCAAGATACCCAGATCTGACATGTATGGGATATCCTGATACTCCTCTAACATTCCTAGTAAGCACTTCTACAGTAAAGCCGACAACTACAAACAGTCAGGAGGTCGAACCCGAAAAGGTGGACAAAACGTTTGGTACCTTTGTTTATATACTTATGTCAATTATCGGTTTCCTGATTGTAATGGTACTTGTATTGGTAATCTTACTGTGCAGGTTTATGAAGAAACTCCAATCGCTTTTAAACGCAACTTCTTCCAGTTCTAACGCAATAGAAATGCGTAAATCCACTTCCGCGAAACCAACGACGCGATACGTTAGCACAACACAATCAGCCTTCGGAACCGAGGCAGGTAATTATGAGGATTTGAATGAAGCTGTAATCATGAAACTTCGACATACTATCGATTCCTTTAGCAGTGATGGCGATGAAGACTCGTATTTGGAACCAGTGAACACCTTTGATGGGAACAAAAGTCAAAATGATCAAAACGATACAATTATCTACCAGAACAATGTGCCAGAAATTGAGGATGTACCGGATTATGAGAACGTTCCGGATTATAATAATTAACGAGATACAAATCTGTTTGCCGCCATATATTTCCTCATATTGCCTATATTTATAGTTGAGATATAACAATAAACTAAATGTTGTGAATATTCAAGTCTGTATTCCCATTAGTAAAGCGCCTTTTAAATAAATGCATGTCCAGAATGCGCTCGCTCCTTCGGCATTCGCAGAATATTACATATTGAATCAAAACATAAATGCTGATAGAACTTTCTTTCAACGTAGATTGATTTTTTTCTGCAAATTAAACAAAAAATATCAACATGTCACTATGACCAATAATGTATAGAGCTTTTGATAAGTATAGAACCAAATTTTATTGTATTTGGTTTGTATAATGTAAAGTGTATATTTTGTTAAATTGAAATAAAACAATTCTTATTTGAAGACATGAAAAGCATGATATTTGATTAATAAATTTAAACACATAGCCTGTTTTCTTTCCTTAATGCACAGATATTTGTATGTTGAACAACTTTGTCTTTGTCCCGATTACACATTTCAAGTGCTCTTAAAAGATAAAGTTAAGTATATGTAGAAAACAACCATTTAAACAGAGGAACTTAACACAATGTTTAGGCATGACTCTTGTTTACTTGTCTTTTTTTATAAACAACTAAGATTAATGTATTTCATTATAGATATATAGACTTATACACATTTATCAGCAACAAGAAATGTTGAATTATTATTTTGCTACACTTTAAAATAACAAATACAACATTTTAAACTAAATGGTTATACAATCAATAACACGTATTCTACAGAAAACGATTTTACAAAATAATCAGCGGGTTCTCCTGAATAACATTATTGTATCTAGAATAATAACTAATTGATATGGAAATCAGTATTTTGTACTTGAATGATAAAATTAACTACTAACCAGACTTACTAGATACGGATACGGATAATATTGACAGTCTATTCGACCAACTGACTAAATTTACTAAATATTAAAGACAATTATTATTTTTATTGTTATCAAACGATATCATACACAATTTTCCCAAGAAGTATCAATTGCGAAGTTACTACACCTAATGATGGATAGACTAAAACCAAGTATATACTTTTTAGTTGATATACTATACAAACCATCAAAATGAGTGATTTTATTGATCATGTGATTGAGACCGGTGACATTAAAGGTCTGAAAGAAGCTTCATATAGCAAGGATATTTTTGAGGAACTATTAGATTCTGCTTTACTCTGCAAAGATGCCGCTTTGTTTGACATCCTTATTGCAAATACAAATTGCAAAAAGTTTATTCCTGATGTTCCCAATATCTGTGAAAGCCTTTTGGACCCTAATTACAATGCTCTTATTAAAAGCACCCTATTTATTGATAAAATTATACATATCATTCGAGCAGGCCACCAATCAAAGAACAATGAACATTATCTTATGAAGCTCTTAATAGAAGCAGTATCACATGGTTGCAAACCGAAAATTCTGAATGGTCTCGATGAGTTATGGTTTGAATGTTGTTCTTTTGACAATGAATCTCCTGAAGCGGATTTGCGATATTTGCATCAATTTTACAGAAGAATCACGAAAATAAAGCACATCCATTTCAGTAGAAAGTATTCATTAGACCCCCGTGGCATGTTGAATAAAGCGTTATTTCTTCGCATACAACGACATGTTCGGGTTTTACTCGGTCATTACTACAAACACAGTGCAACATATCAAAGCCTGGAACATTCTGAAAGACTACGAATCGCATTTCATCAAGGAGATTCAACTGACAATATCTCAAGCTGGAACGAACTTGAAAGTTTTGTTTCTTCTGCCATAGCAAAATCACCGTTGCATGAATATAGTACAACTGATACTATAAACAGACTGATTTCTATCTTAGACAGTAGTATGGGACACAATGAATGGACCCATGTCACAGAAACAGTAAAAGGTCTGATAACATCTACCTGCAAGGAACTATCACGTCTTAACCCGGATTATACATGCACGACTATTCTGGTTGGCAGTGCTAGTGAGGGAACGCGATGTTTTATGCCGAACGAATACGATTTCACACTACTCTTCCCAAAGTATGTGTATGATCGTTGGTCAGCAATGGACTTTTGTGAAATGTTTTTCAATGCATTCGTGCACCAATATCCAGAATATTCAACGCATATCACGGACGATTTTGTACTGATGAACAATGGTAAGTACCCTTGTCTGCATATTTGGTGGCAAGGTAAAGTGTTTATCAATATGAAGATAACTATTGATTTGGTACCAAGCTTTGATATGGACACACCCAAGCTTATTTTACCGAGGGATTCGCAATTGAAAACGAAAAAGAACAAAGAGCATACCGTACCGTTTCATGCATATAATTCTGGGAGAAACGATGACATTGCATCAAATATCCAGCCGTATGTTCAACACAATCAGATTTCGCAATTGGTTTTCGCGTCCCAAATGTTAACAGGAGATTTTGCCGGAGGACTGTCATTAATTGAAAACCTGACCATTCGATCACTTCCATCTCAGATACGCGAAGGATACAAACTCGCCAAAGCGATACGAATCACAAGACTTATGGAACCAATTATGTATCAGCTTGTTATACTCAATGTTGCTGATGACATTCATGACATTATTCGATCATACATCTTGAAGTCTTGTACATTTACGATCACACAGTTTGATCATCATGAACATCATGATCTGAGTCTTGGTCGAGTATATTGGTGCATAAGAATATACAGACAGCTTCGTCATTACATCAAAAATGGATATATACCGGGGTTCTTCAGTGGAGAAAGGTTATTTTTCAAACTGCCGAACGATCACGAGTGTTTCGACTGCAGATATAGATGTTGTCGCCAAAGCAAAGCGATGCTTCTCATAACAGAAAGAATCCTGTTTGTCCTGAAAGCGTGGCAGAGGCGTAATCTGAGACCAGATGTTATGGAGCGCTTCTTACTGAAGATATAGCTCCATCCATGGGAGACAAGGAGGAACAAAGAAATCAAATAACACCATAAGACGATATGTTTGCAACAAAAAGGTCGAAATTGATGTAAACAAACATGAAAATGGAACATTGAATTTGTAATTGTCAGTATTTAGAAGATATCAGAATTCTAAAGAGGAAATTGCCATATAGAACAAATCATGAAAACAGGTTCGACTAATTTCGAAATGCTGATTTCTTTCCTGCAAGGAATAGATGATATCGAATTCAATATATTCGCAGATTAAACAAACAGGCATAATGCTGTTATCAGTCGCTATGTCTCCTTGTGTTTGGGGATTCAGCTTATTTAGTACATGTAAATATGTAATTTGAATTGTAGAGAGGCGCTTCAACCTTGGGCCCCCAGAATGTTTCTTTTTTTGGAGTTTGCATTTGCCAGTGACAAATAAGGATTTTATGGATTTTATTGAACCAATTCTTACATAATTGAATTCTTATTATGTTCCTTTGAAATCTCTGTAATCGAATAGAGAAAACTAGCCATTTGAAGAATTTGAAACAGAGCACCACTCGCTTTTGGCGTTTCATTAGAATTCTACAGAACTACTTTAAAATTAATCATTCAACTTTTGTCGTAAAATTACAATGGTTTTATGCTAAAATAAGAATAAAACATCTATATAGTTAAATCTTTTGTCGGTTCATTTTCTTCTATATGATTAAATACTAACTGAATTCAGAAATATGTATTCCATTAATAAAGTATTTCGCATCGACAGCTATTCTTTGGGCTACAGCTCTTCAGCAGAATGGAGCTCGATGTGTTTGTGCTTGAGTACCGGAATCCTGTATAAAACAGCAAATTGTATATATAAGTTGATGATAATAAAGTGTAATTTTACATTCAATACATATTTATGTTAATTTCAATGCACGTATATAATTGTTTTAAAAACATCTAAGATACAAAAACTCACAAAATCAATGTTGTTTTGTCAGCGTACACGTCGGTTGTTTTGGAATGATATGAAACCTTTTTATTTAGTTTTTTTTTGTAAATTGAACTGAATGCATATAAGTTAATTATTTCATGTATATTTTTAATCTACATAAAACATTGAAGAAAAAATACTATACTTTGTGTGTTAACACTTTACGTGTATTTGGACACTTTAAATGACGTTATACATACCACTCAAGAGGGTCAATAACGCACATGATTCCGCGTCCCTCCAGAAGCATTTGTCTTGCCGTTCGCATTCTCAGATTGAACGTACTCCGGAGCGGTTGCAGCTGAATACGCTACAGTGGGAACAGCATTGCCATCGTTCGTGGATGCGTTTGGTTTCTGACACAATACTACAGTGAGAATAGTTAACGCCACGCCAGTCACAAATGCAATGATAGCGAATACTAGCAATACAATAGCTGTCTTTTGGTCCTTTTCACTCTTTTCAGTTTTGCATTTTTCCGATTCATAATTGACTCTAGGTAGAGATGCAGTGGTCGTTTCGGAGTTTCTCATGGGCCTAGTTGTTTGAATTGGTTGATCTGTTACTGGAATGGTTCGAATTCTTTCCGTTGGGCGTGTTTGTGTCCAAGTAGACCAGGTGTTCCAGGTGTTCCAGTTGTTCCAACTATTCCAATCGTTCCAATTGTTCCATGTATTCCAGGCGTTCCAGTTGTTCCAACTATTCCAGTCGTTCCAATTGTTCCATGTATTCCAGTTGCTCCACGTGTTCCAATCGTTCCACGTATTCCAGCTGCTCCAGCTATTCCAATCGTTCCACGTATTCCAGCTGCTCCAGCTATTCCAATCGTTCCACGTATTCCAGCTGCTCCAGCTATTCCAATCGTTCCAATTGCTCCAGGTGTTCCAGCTATTCCAATCGCCCCAACTGTTCACATCATTCCAGCTACTCCAGCCATTCCAAGTTTGGCGCGCGACTCTATGTAATCTATTCTGTTTCTGAACCACTTCTTCACAGCTAAAATCAATAAGCAAACTTATTGTGGATAACTGTTGATATTATGTCTCTTTATATAACTATTTAACGTTTTTGATTATAATTATCATTCATAGACAACGACTCGATTTAATGGGACAGTAAATGAAAAATTTGGCTTTCCATACATGTTTTTATTATGCTCTTATTAAAGCAAAATTAATGTCTGCTTATAGGTGTATATATAAGAGATATATTGTATAAATATCATGCAATTTCCATATCCAAGATATGAACTATGACAGGATCAACTTACATGGGGTTGTCAAATCAGTGACATGGGATAATGGGACAGGACGTTTAATATGCTAAACATATGTTGTATGATGATAACATTGTAATAAATGCATTGAATATAAAACAGATTTAAATGTTTTATCAACACAAAGCCCTTGATTTGTGATGGTAAAGAGCATATCATTTCAGGCATAGGACCAGGTTTTGTTTTGTATATTCATCCAGCGCCTTTCTGATAGGTCGGAGATACACTAAATTACTCACGGTTTGCCTCAGATAAGTCCCTTGATTTGTCAATGAATTGCAGTGAATTATTCAGATTGTTCTTCATGACATGGTGCCTATACATGTATTTTATTTTCGACAATTAGGCACAAATAAAGTTCATAACATAACGCTTATAAACTTGTCGAAATATCTTAATAATAATATCGTTATAAAACACTGTTTGAATTGTATCTAAAAAATATTAATTCAACACGCGTTACTGAACAAAATACACAAATTCCATTATCAAAGACTACGTAACTTGATGCACGTAGACTCATTAAAACATGAAGTGTAGAAAGTATGAAATCCACATCTGTTTGTATAGAGAAGTGTAGAGTCCGACCAATAAAGCAAAATAAACAAGTCTTTGTTATTGGGTTAATTTGTAGAAATAATAGGATTAGGTTTTACAGCTTGATTATCAAAACTGTCTATAAACTTTCATTCTTTCATTGCTAGAATTTACCAATACATTTATAACAATAATGAATGTATATGTGTGTACAATGGTACCTGTCCCATTATCCCAGGTCTGACATAATCACTACCCCACTTCATAATTCCATTAGAATTTGAGTCATTATTCATATTATATGAATTTTAATATACACACCTATAACATTTGACACAATCATGATTTTTTAAAATGGAAAAATATCTAAAAAGTTTACATCATTTTCGCATTTTCGGTCCCAATATTTCGAATCGTTTTCTACGAAAAATAATACTTTAAAATCTAAATTTGAGCTCCTTGTAGGTTTAAAAATGTCATTTCTTATTGATGTTATAAAATGTTGGTTTATAAATCAATTGTTCGTGTGCATAAACAATATGTTATAAAGTAAACAATAATTAAAAATGTACTTTATATATCTAAACCTAATTGTAAAACTAATGTTATCTGCTTACGCTAAAAAACGCAGAATTATATACAGAAATACCTACGTTTCGTCACCTTCTTTGAAAAAGAGAACCATTGCAGGAATGAAGAAAGCAACTGCCAAAGCAAAGCAGGCGACGGCTCCAAATGACGTAATTCTAGTAAAACCACGACTTCCCGCCATGTTTTTGACTATAATAAATCAACACAAAGGTATGGGCAGTAACTTGCAAAATTATCGAAAACGTCGCAGCGAAATTCAAGGAAAATAACATTAATTCAGCGATATTTTCGATAGAACAAATATAATATAACTATAATATTTTCATTGAATTTAGGAGCGATTCCGACATATTTCACAAATAGCGGCCCGTACATTTAACGAAAAATACTTAAATATATGATTTTCAAATCTACTAATCTTTATGACTTCTTGATTTTATGAACTGTGGGGTTGCGCGATTTGACCATTTCACAAACCCTAGGTTTAAGAAATATTGGTTTAGCCCACTCGCCGAATAACATCATTGGGACGTCTTCATCACGTAGTTTTTCGTCTCGACGTCCGTTACGCAATTAGGACGTTGCCTATGTGTCAAAAACGAGCGTCCCAGCAATGTTATAAAACGACGTCCTTAGGATATTTCTTTAATGGCGTGACATATTTACATGTCCAGAGTACATTAATAATCAATTAGTGTTGGCACGTGCTATTAATGTTGCCTTATGACTTTGCAAATTAAACGTCCCATTGACGTGGCAATATGACGTTAAAATCAAAATGAATTTAGGTCGGTACGGTAATCTGACCTTTTAGGACTTTATTAAAAGTTAAACTTACTGAAAACACTTATTGTTTAATTAAGAACATTGCGAATACCCCTCCAAACATTGATTTTTCTAATTGTTGACCATTTTAAAGTAGGAAATATTTTGATTTCAAATCTATGTATGATAGTTTAGATGAATTTCTATTATGTTATTTAAATATGTGTATATGACATTTATGTATTAAATGATTCGATTTTATAATTAAAATGTGCGTGAAATAAAGATTACGTCCGATAAAATGACGTCCTTAAATCGTCCAAAAACGGCCAGTTTGGAACATCGGATTCATAATCTTGGCGGACGTTTTTACGTACGTCCTTTAGATGTCAGATATTGATGACGATGCAGCGTCGGAAATATACAGTTTGGACCAGTTCTAACCTAGCAATACATGCGGCTAAATGATACAACTCATTCGGCTAAACTATGCAACTCAAACGCGTTAAAAACTGTTCAAACCCGTAAACTAAACTTTCCAAACGGATAAAGGATAAGGGATAGTTGCTATGAGGGTATAAAGTGAGAAGTAAGCTGTTATAAATTCATACTTTAATATGCCCCTACTATCACTAAAAATCAATGCAGCGTATTTTTTATTTATTTCAATATTATATATAAACCCGAGGTCTAATTTCATGTATCAAATAAGGAGTAAATTTAAGTATTTAAATATTTTGCAAAATAGTATTTATCAACATAATGGTAAAGCATATTTTCTTAATGAAAGGGGGACTATTTAATTAAACCAGAATGTGTTTCGCACATATATATATATATATGAATAATCATATTCTATTGCATTTGCCAATAAACAATATATAGCAAAATATCAAAACGCATAGACCATATTAACACCTAAACGGCTAAATGCCTAAACATTAAACGATCAAACACCTAAACGCATAGGCAATAAATGCGTAAAAGAGAAAACGCAAACGCGTAAAAGAAAACTTTTGTAACGAAAGATTTGTTATCGATATTTAGGTTAGAAATAAACTGGATGTCCGGAAAACTTTCAAACAGGGACAGTAGATGGCTAAAAAATGGAATGTGTTGTATCTATGGCAACACAAAACTCAGGTGATCAAAATACCAAGGTCGCATGGTCGTTGACCAAAATATTAACTGAGCAACATGTGCTCAAAAATAATAACACATACATCAAATAAATTATTAATAGTCTATACTTAATTGGTGCCCCTATGACAAGTATAACTATAGCAGAAACCAAATCCTGAAAAGTTAGAAATACCTACCCTCAAATTAAAACAAAATAGGTTTCTAGTGGCATAAATACCAAGTTTGACTTCTACTTACGTGTGGCTAAAGCTGATTAAAGGAAATGGCCAAAAACAAGACCAACTGAGAAACAGTCACAAGCAAAGATTTGATGTTCACTTAATACAATTTATAACATAAATCTCAAAACACATCTGCTCTATCAGCAATTTTATACTAATGAATAAGTGATTTCGCTCATCCTCGTACTATATAGACTTTTGATCAAGATGTACATCTATTATTAAATGTCATTGTCATTTCCTTATTTCGCATACCAAGCATATTTAATGCATATGATATATTGTATGAACATTTTTCTACTAATGAAAAACATACAATTATTACTGTATCGTTTCAGGAAATTGAATTCTAGATAAACGCAAAGTTAAACGTATCAGGGAAACACACAATGCAATCACACAATTAACTTACTAACGTGACTTTGATATTTTACATTTAGAAAAATAGGCATACAAATAAATGATACAAGGAAGCAAAGAAGAACGTGATTTGAATATTTCATATCCTTAAAAAAAAAATTAACTGAGTTTGTGAAATAGAAAGTTAAATAAAAAATGATTATGTAAACACACAACACAATCAAAGAACGTGCTTTTGATATGGCATACTCTTTAAAACTGAATTAATGAAAATAAAACTTCGAATAAAGAAAAACCAATTAATAACCTGTTTAAGAATGAAATTCCTAATTTTGCTGCAAGATAATATGTTAGGCCGAGGTTACACAGAAGCAGAAACAATCTAACTGTTTTTCACGTCAGTTAGAGTCCTTTTTATTTTCTTATATGTTCTTTGTAAAAAAGCTGACGTGAAAAACATCAGCTGTTTTTCACGTCAACTTTTTTTTTACAAAAGTGGTTACACTGCGTTTTCCCACGTCAATGTTGGTATAAAATAGAGGATTATTTTAGCGGAAAAAACTGCTCACGTGAAAAAAAGCAACTTTTTTAAAAGAAAGAGGTGCTATTTTGCTTCGAAAACAATATTTTATCCCAGTTTTGGTCGTTCTTTGTACCGAAATGAATATGTACATGTTATGTTTA
>LQRL01184971.1:26483-41922 GCA_001703475.1 Hydroides elegans
AAGACGTCATTTGCGTTTTTGAAAAAAAACGGCCTTTTGCTTCAGTGTAACCACTAAAAAGCAACTTTTTTTTGCGTCAGTGTAACCACCTAAAAGCTCACGTGAATAACTGCAAACTTTTAAAAACGTCCTGTGTAACCTCGGCCTTAGCCATTTTACCCGATCATGAAGGCCGACCACTTCAAAATCGATATGGTATTGTACAAATCTGGTTTCTCGAAATGTTATTTTCTTCTAGTGTTGATAACAATTCTTTATTCTCCTGATGTACTTTATAGGCGGCTGGATAGCATTGCATCTTGATGAAAACCAGTGGATCCAAGCGAACTTTGGAGATCCAGTTCGAATCACAGCTATTGTAACACAAGGAAGGGATAGTGTTATATGGATTGAATGGGTCACGTTATATAAGGTGAAGCATAACATTAGAGTTAACATTGAGTGGTCAATCTAATTTAATGATACAGCATATGTATAATTCATGTTTAAAAATATAATCATTCTAAAACAATATATCAAAATGGGTTGTACACGTTTGTTTATGAAATGGTATCAATTTATCATCATATCGGTTAGTCTTTGCTATATATTCTCAATATTAAATGAAGGTTTCATACCGTGACTATGCGGCAATATGGGAATATGTTGAGGACGAACTTGGACAAACTATCATCTTTGACGGAAACACCGACCAAAACACTAAAATAACAAATGAACTGCCAACCCCTATCAGTGTGCGGTCACTTCGTTTGCATCCAGTCACATGGCACAACTATATGTCACTCAGATGGGATGTTCTTGGCTGTTCTGGAGGTAATCATGATGTGAATATGTAGCTTAGTTTAGAATATACAAGGCACAAATGGCATTCATTTTATTTTACAGTTGCACTAAACAAATCACTCTAACTTTATCATTATGTTTTCTTCGTTATGAACATAAATGGTAGCAGATAACATTGACTTCCTACACAATTAAACCCAATGCATCAGATTAAATGCGCGCTTGGCTAGTAGCTGCTATCTATGTTTGACCGAGCTAGCTGCCCTGTAAAGGGCATGCCATCAATAGTGTAATATACTACTGATAATCAATGTAAAATAATAACTTCAATTGTGTTTAGGTGAATGTGATTCTGCTCCTTGTCTTAATGGGGGAGAATGCCAGCAAGGGATCGATTCCTACACATGTATCTGTCACATTGGTTTTACAGGAATAAATTGTGAAAGTGAGTACAATTTACTCTTTTTATGTATAATTTAGTCAAAAGTATAACATTGATGTTATGCATTATGTGATCAATTTAATCTTCAAATGAATGAATCAAACTATTTCTCAAGGCTTCATTCTACTTGTAATTAATCCTTAGGATCGATTTTACGCGTCAAAGTATAGTAATTAATTATGAAACTAATCTAAAAACAAAGTGTTTAATGCATCTCCGCGGAGAAACCCCTGGGACTATCCGCGGAGACAGGGATGCTTCTCCGGTCCCCCATGTTTACATTGGTCACGTGACCGGAAGTATCGTCCTTTTTATATAACGAAAAGAGGGGTGGAGGGATGGGTTAACTGCGCGTATAATCTGGCCTTTCTAAATAGCAATTCACTTTGAAAAAAAATCTGGAAACCAACAGGGGATTTCCTCAAATGTATTTAGGTTTGTTTAATCGTTCTCTTATTTTTTTCTGATATTCATTTATTTGCGTATCAATTAGGACACTATTCCATATTGTGTTAGAAGGTAACGTAATAATTGCCTACTCATTATGAGTTATGATTCTTAATTTAGACAAAAAAAATCAACTATTCGAGTAGTTCACTCGATATTTGACTTTGAGAATGTAATGGCAATCGTTGTATTTGTTTGAACTCATTTTGTACTACGCGTTTCAAGTCGAGCAACAATGCACTTCTAAGTTGTTATGTGAGAACGGATCCCCTCGCTTTGAACTCAATGCTTCAACCACTTGGTTCAATGATGAACACGACTGGGCCAGGACATGGGATCATGGAGTTGATTATAGTTGTCTCGATACTATCGAAGTATTTGCTGAAAACGCAGGTTAGCTTAATGGCGTTTTCAGACTTTGCAGGCCGCGGGTTGCATTTAGGGTTTAAAAAAAACAGCTTTTTTTCAGGCGACCTGTTTTTTGGTCTCATGTTTCATAGTAAATTGACGTATATTTTTTCTTTAAACGATGCTTCTCTGTACTTAAATTTAAACGCGGTTTCATATATTTAATTGACATACCGAGAACCGATAAGCATGTTTAAAAAACTCATTTTTCATTCTGATGTGTATTATGTTGTTTCATAATATGTTTGGTACGTTCATGATAATACAAAAATGTCTGTACTCTGGTAAAACATTTGAGACTCGCGGTACGTAATGAGAATAGTTATACCAATAAATGAGATATCACTAAAAATTATGTGTAAATTCATGAAGATACAAATTATTTTTAAACAAACCAACAAGTTTCTAAATTGAGAGTTAAAATCAACTTGAACGCGAATAATTCGTGAGTTATGATATGCTATACTTCGTTTTACTCTTAGCATTGTCATCTTGCTAATGAATAGCTTTATGTCACACAAAGTGATATTCATGAGTATTGTCGAAATCAATTAACATAAAAGAGTTAATTAAACCAAGTAGGATAATATAGGTATAGTTAAGAAGGAATTAAACCATTTTTATCTAGGTGGCTGGCAGCCAATGAGCAGTGACGGGAATCAGTGGATTCAAGTATATTTCGGAGAACCAGCGAGAATTACAGGTATGTGTTTGATTGGTATCTTCATAGACACAGATTTACAGTTTAAATGATAGAACGAAATACGGGACACCATAGTAGACTAAAATGTAAAATGCTGCGTTAGAATACAGATATAATTATAATATACTCTATTACTAGATATTCATTACACCGACAATATTTATTTGTTAAAGGTGTTGTAACACAGGGAAGGCAGAGCGATCTGTATGATCAATGGGTCACTTCCTATATGGTAAATATGATATGTATCATATATTTATTTTATGTTGAGCAGTTTATATTTATATAAATATAATGAGAATGATTCATGTGTAGATCATTTTTTGTTTCAATAGTTTTTATGCAATCACTTTCTCACAACCATTCTGCACAGCAAACTCTATGTTATTTCTAGTAAAAGTAAAAGATACGTTTTTGCATATTGCATCAACAATACAAAGTATTATAAAACATACATAACTGCCTTCGGCGTCTAGGCGACTTAGATTTGCGCATGAACTATACATATATTATTTTGTGAAAAATGCTGACATATAATAATATTTATAATTTGATTAAAGGTTTTACACAGTGACACTGTTACCGTATGGGAATCAGTAACACATGACGATGGTCAGGATTATGTCTTTATCGGAAATACTGACCGAGATAGTAAAGTCCTAAACACATTGCCAAACGCACTCACTACAAGCTACCTTCGGCTGAAACCAATAACATGGACTGTAGCAATATGCCTTAGGTGGGATGTTCTAGGTTGCTCAGGAGAAGGTAAACATGCACTGTACCATGTTGGATATTCAGTAGAATACATATCTTTCCATCTTTCTAAAGACTAGCATAAGCTGAAACAATCAACGTCTAGTGAATCGAAATTGAAATAGGACATATATATTATTTTATGACACAGTTTAACGTAATAGTTTGCCTTTAATATTTACTAAAATACTGAAATAAAAGCAATGAGGTGCTAATTTCAAGAGCAAAATCACTAACAAGTTGATCCTTTAAGCTACATAAATCGATATACACACACTAAAATTGTGATTACCCATTATTATTCGTCATTAAGATAAATTGTCCATATATATTTTATAATATTACATTACTTTACCCCTTTGATATATTTGTATAATTTATGAAATTTATATATCATTATTGGTTATATCATAAACAGAAATAATATAAAACTTGGCTACATGACTCAACTCGATCACCATCAATTTTGAATTGCATATGTTCATAATTTCATTGTCGGTATGTAATTTGTTTTCAGTTAACTCCTGCTCAACATGGTTGCTATGCAACAACGGATCACCAACTGTAAGGCTCAGTGCTTCGACCACTTACACAGACGCATTTAGCCAGTCAAACGGATGGGATCATGGTGCGAGCTATAGTTGCCTGGACACACATGAAAATCGTTACGTACACTCAGGTTATCGCAGAAACAATAATTCACATTATTTTTAGTAAAACAGATTCCAACTACATTCAACTGTATTCAGTTTCTAGTAATAAATTTTCCAAAAATGACAGCATGTGTCAAACAGTGCAAAAAAATATTTAGAGCGGATATGGGTGCGGCCATCGGGCAGCGGCAAAGCTCAGCGGCATTGCCTGCCTATTTTATACCAAATTCTGTGGAATTTGCCGCTGCTCGATGACCGCACTCTTAGGGCCTGGCCACATTGGAAGCTTTTTCTTGCTTTTATTTCCTAACAAAGCTGTCTTCCAATGTATTCCTTATCAGAAACCAAAAAACAACGAGCTGTTAGGTAGCTTTAACTCGCCTTTTTAGTTTCCCATAAGGAACACATTGGAAGACAGCTTTGTTAAGAACTAAAAGCAAGTAAAAGCTTCCAATGTGGCCAGGTCCTTAGAGTTCATAAACATAACTGCCTCTCCAAATTCGAAAACGCACCAAGCTCCGAATTTTGAATAAATCCTCAATCCAAATTGCGTCCTCACTGCATATCTGTTCACGGAAACGAATCACTGAATTGAATCATGTTAACTCCAGATTTTACTGGAAATTATAGAAAAGACACATAATTTTGGATAATATGGTGTTTTGCTTGTCACGGAAAAAAAGTCAGTCTCGATAAAATTAAGGCCATAAAAATATCATTCGTCAATAATGATTATTTAAAATTAGACTTGAATAAATCTATAACTAATCTGAAGTCCTTGGATTCAACATTAAATCTTTTAAACTATGATTTGATATGCGTTATCGTGACATTTCTAGGCGGTTGGTCTGCACTGACTAGCGATGGAAACCAGTGGATCGAGGCGAACTTTGGAGTTGCCGTAAGAGTAGATGCTGTTGTTACACAGGGTAGACAAGGTGATGGACACAATCAATGGGTCACTTCTTACAAGGTATGCCGATGGAATATTAGAAATAGGCCGGGATACAGTCTACAGTTTGAAAGAAAAAGGCAGTAACTCACATTTTGATGTTTTCGAGTAATCGCTCCCCAAACAAATTTCAAATGGTTACACACATAAGACTTGCTGCGTTTTCCCCATAATTGTGGACTGCAACGCCTTGCGCGATGCGAACTACAATTATTGATCCGGGTGAGTGTTTTGAACAGAAATTTTTGACTTACTGCGTTTTTCCTTCTCACTGTAGCAGTGGGTGCTTCTTCAGCGGTAACCAGATACTTACTGATTAATTGGTGCCCCCGTTTGCTGCCAATATTTTCGGGACCAGCCTATTATGAGTTATAAATTTCGTAACAAAATCATTAGTGAATCTTATTCTGTATCTAGAATCACGCATTTGCGACAGTTCTATATAATGAAAATATTTTGCGTTACAAAATAACAATGAAATATACTAGTAGAAATTTTATTCTTTGTCGGAGTAAGATGGTATCTGAATTCAATTCATATAGAAATTACATCAATCATATCACATATAATCAATCTGAGTTGCATCAATCAATCAATTTATTAATTAACTATTCATATCGTATCCAAAGGTTTTATATAGCGACAATGGTGTCACATGGAATCCCGTAACAAATCGAACCAGCCATGATGTGATATTCACCGGGAACATCGACAATGAAAGCAAAGTATTGAACGAATTGCCTAACCCTCTCAACACAATCTACTTGCGGTTGCAACCAGTCACATGGATGACTCACATCTCACTCAGATGGGATGTCGTTGGTTGTGCATAAGTGCGCATGATCAACAATTTACTTGTATAGGTTATACGTTCTCAAAAGCGTGGTTTAGAGGGAGCCCGCTCCCCATCAGTTGGCATTTATTGACGTGATGCGATGTATATGCTTTGCTGTGCATAGCTCGGCGTATGAATAAAAAATTCGATATCATACGTTTCAAAAACGTGGTTTCGGAGGAGTCAATTCCTAATAAGGAGGGTAAAAATGACAATTCTTAGTGATGTTTATCTATTTAGTATAATTATTTTAATTACAGACGAAAGACTCAGAAAGTTGCAAATTTCTTGATCCACCTCTTGTTTTCATACAATGTAACGTGACGTTTGATTGCAGAACAAATAAATATCCATGAAACTTACATTGCTACTATTGAGTTAGTTCTTGCAATATTTTGTTCGTACTCAATGCTATGGTTATGATGAAAATGCTTTCATTCAGACAATCTTAGTTAGTAGTTCAAAGTAGTTTCATGCATGAATTCAATGAATTAGTGTGTAATATTTCGGATGTGATATTGTAAAAAATGTGAAAATATATTGTAAACAAAGCATTATTTTTTTAAAGAAATACAATATCAATAGAAAAATGTTACAGCACTACCTGCTTAAACACCTGATATGCTTAATGTATTAAATTTTCAATAAATAATATAAATGTCAACAGCAAAAGTATTATTTTATAATAAGCATAGCATATTTGTATCTATTCACGATTTATTGAAGTCCATTAGAAACCTTCCGTGCATAATATTATAAAGTGGATTTTACCATATAAGTATTTTAAGAAATTATACTCTAGCCATGATACAGATGATCTATTACATATTAGATTACTTTAAGGGTTCTTGCAGATAGACTATGCTTCTCATGACCGATAAAACTCTTGATTTCAATACAACCTGTTTGCAAAGTCAATCGACAGATTTATAAAAAATTAGATCTAGCCAATCAAGATACGTTATTGACGAATCTAGTTTTTACACGGGGTTTTCTAATTCAAGCTTAAGATTGCAGTGATTAAGCAAGCGACAACATATGTATCCGGAACAAAACAAAAGCGCTCTTTTGCACAATGACCAAAGGTTAACTTACTCGACATAAAATATTCAAACTCGTTGACGGTCGGACTAAAATTAAATAGGATTAGCAATTAGCTTTTCAGCGAGCAATTAATGTATTCTTGCATACCTAAACCCGTTACCATACGTAATTACACTGGAAAATTACTAGACAATAATAATTAATTATGTTTGCGCATGTCACGTTTCGGCCAACGTACAAAATAAATAAACAAGCTTATATCGAACATTTTTAAACATTCTATCAAAAAGCTCATATATTTTTGCTAGTGTAACAAGGTTATTCAGAACAAGGAACAGGACTATAACCACCTTAGGGCCTGTTTACACGGGAATCGACGCGCGACAATATACTTATATGTCCTTTATAAAACTAACGACAGAGCATCGCTAGTTTTATAAAGAAATAATAACTATATTGTTGCGTGCTGCTTTTCGTGTGAACAAACCCTCAAAATTCAATGTAACTTATGCAGTTCAATAAATGCATTTAATGGTACTTTATTTTATTTTAATAAAAGCGAAGATTCAAAGTAACCTTAGAGAAACCACATATTGCGTACCACTGTCAATATGTGAAAAATGGAATTTATGAAACGGGTTTCCTGTTTGGATATGCTTATCTGTCCTTATAAGAATGTAATATATACAGGTGTAAAATCAGAAAGGAAAACAACACACTGAACTTGCATCAGAAAGCTTTACAAAACAATACGAGTCAACAGCTGATTGCCTGGAGCTATGTTCAATGATGCCACATTGTTATGCAGTAAATCATGGTTAATTTGAATGTATTTCGTTAACTTGTGAAATATTTGATGGAAATGTACTTATATAGTAACCGTAAAAACTGATGGTTCTTACACAAGGTCATATACATAGATGGCGCACCCCATAATTACTACTTAATTCTTAAGACTTAAGGCTTAATTCCTCCAACACTAGTTTAGTTTTACTTTTCCGCATTATTTACTCAAGGGTGGTTTCATCATGTAAACAACAGCCCCAATTAACTTATCCACACTGCGCTCCACAATTGTTGTCTTTCGTGTTCCAAGAAGTATCTATTCAAGCTAGAGCTATTTGAATTTATCTTTCAATGATACTTGACTGATGAGCACCTCACCCTTCATATTTCGATTTAGATGCCTTATTAATGCATCATCCAATGTTCAGATACCTATTCTTTGAACAAATACATAACAATATGAACATATGAATATATTTTATATGAATGAATGCATCAGAAAAGATCAGATTCAAAACAAATCGCATATTTACGCTAATATCTATTTATTCTTTATTCAAAATATCTATAAATATTCTATGATTTAATATATCAAAGACAATATCAAATTAATAGCTATTCACAAACTTGTTGCTCTTCTTCACTTTCAACTTAAGAAAACATACTTTAGCAATTGTTTATAATGTAAAAATGAGAACACCATATTTACATATCCTCCGGTGATATATGATTGATACAAGCATATGCCTAACATGTTTAGATATACCATAGCTTAAATCAATTTAAGGTTATAATGCAATTTGAACGTAAAAAAGATAGAATCAAACAGTTGAAATACACAGTGAACATATCTTAAACTTAGTCTAATATATACATGTAATATGTATGCATATATTGATATAAACGTTTATAAATTCGTTGCAAAATCCATAAGAAAATATTGAATTTGAAGCAAATCAACAATTTTATCACGCTTCGTCATTTGCACAACAAACAAAGTTATACTATACACAAAACATATCATACTCATGCTTTTGCATAATTGTCAAAGTATAAAATCAAAATATGCGAGTAAATACAAACATTTTGTTGACAAAATAAAGTTGAATAGAAAACTATTTCAATTTTTAGAACATGATTGGAAATTGACGTATACACATTTTAGTTATGGGCAAGTTGATGATTGTTTCGCTACGCTTTATCACATTTATTTTTCGATGTATGACACATAGTTTTTGAAGTTTCTTACCAATTTCTTAAACTTCATGTTTAACCAGTTCAAAATATAGTTTTTGTCCGTGAAAAAGTATTAAGAAAATGATGATGTTATCTAACAAAATGATAATGTTTGAATATTATTTGGATAAGACATGTTAAAGCCATAACTGATGGTATTACTAACACGTGTATATCATGTGCCAAATCAATCAATTCAGCATTGCGTTAGGACAAAATTCCTTGGCGCAGCATCGATATATCGTAATGTTTCCTACTATTCCAGTCTTTTATTCCCTATTTTCCTGTAATTTTGTAATAGACAGCATGTATAGATAAGCATTATGTCCATCCTCACCACCAATTGCAAACACACTATTGTCACCCAAAATAACGGCATCTCGGAGTTCTTTGGCATCCTCGTTTATTGGTAGAGTTACCGCAAAACCCTCTGGTGTCATGATCTCAAGTTGATTTGTCTTTAAGATACACATCAATAGATTGTCTGACTCATCGGTTGCCGCGGCACAATGGTAGTCCTCAATTGTGTTGGAACCAATGGTTATTTTGCGATACGTCTTGTCGTCATCACTGTCTAATGCATAGACGTAGATCATGTATCTATGAGGGTTGGTTACGTACATGAAATTGCGTCCCAGGGCTATTGTTATGTAATCTTTGGCTGCGAAATCCAATTGCCACGATTTGGTTCCGATGAAGGCATTGTCAGCATATCTATATAAAGTAATTGAATTTCCATATCCGTGTTCGGGTTCCAAAGTGTCATTCGACGTGCTTATTGCTATCACCATGGCGTCAAGGCTCCGGACACCTACGTGCTTTTTATCAGCAATTTTCTTCAACCGAGTTCCTGAACCACATAGAAAACAAAACAATCCACAAAGGAGTTATTTTGAAAACGGGTTATTCCTATGTTTCATAAATCGGATTATGTATGTTAGTATTTACATATTTTCTCTTAGAAAATGATATGAAAGCTAAAGAAAATAATGTTTATGTTGACAAAGCTCACCCTCTCGGCAAAACACCTCACAATAACGTCATATAAGACGTAATCGTGGCGCTATGAGGTCGTACTTTGCCGAGAGGGCGAAGTCTAAACATATACTAGCAGCCAAAAGAAAGTATAGTCTTTTTTCAAACACATAATTTTAGTATTATTATTTATTCGATCATATTGCAATTTACATATTCCATATTTACCATAAAAACCTTCCCGGAAGCGATCAACTTGGTTTAAAGAACAAGCTACAAAATTATCGCCGAAGCCCCTATACGCCCCTTGGCGGCCATAGGAGTGGTTCAGTTAAAAATTGACTTGACGCTAAATGCCAAAGGGCGCTATGTGAGAGGTTTCATATCAATAAGGCGATACTTGTTCGCAAATTTGTATCGTCGATGCCGACTTCGCGGTTTCGAACGTACGTTCTGCGTAATGCGTTATCCGTTTCCGCGCAAACGTCGTTTCAACGTATTTGGACTAATTCGACTATTTGTCTGGTCTAGTGATTATGTCGCTTTGTCCGCCTCACGGCGAAACCGGATACACAGGTATAACATCTGGATCTCTCGATCCCGATTCTACATTTCTAATGACCACCGCCGACTCTATTGTCTGCTGTTGTTACTCTATATGAGCTTATTGTGATGTTACAATCGATAAACGGCTTTTAACAATCAAAAGTGGCATACTAGCGTTCTTACAGAATTACCCATAGCCTGATCACAATAATGTTGATGGGTGCGTGACGTGGCTATGTGTGTTTTGTAAGAATGGAAATCAATTTGGAAAACTGGCATAAATGTTACACTCTTTATTCTACAGTCCCAAATCATAATCAGAATAAGCATAACCGATTTCCACTCAAAAATAAGGTTTGACTCCTACTCAAAGTCAACACCTTAATCATTGATCTATTGGCATGAAACTATAGAATTAGTTGGAAAGCTACATTTAAAGACAATGGTGAAAATTTGAATCTAGAATATTGAGAATTCGCGAAGATATTCGCCAATTTAGGATTATACTTTCGTTTGGCGGATAGTATAGTTAGTTGCAACTCATGCTTATTGCGAATATAAAGTAAACGTTATTTTTCACGCTTTTCGTTTTATTTTAATTTCTTTTTCTAAATGTGTTCATTACATTTTATACATTAAAGACAATTGTGAGTATTGACTTTTGCTAAATTGAATCGGTTACCTGTGTTTGAAATGTGAAATAATCCTTTGGAACATGCAACTACCATGGTCAAATCGAGAAGTGGTGCTAGTCCAAAAATTGTTCCAACGTGTTTCACCTCTACATGTCGCTTGTTAGACATGTCTGTATTCCATATACATATGGTGTTCAATCCGACGTTGAAAAATAGCTGATTGTTCACACATGATATTGATGAACCGATTTGCGGTAGTTTCACAGATTCTGTTTTAGCAAGATGTGAACGGCCATATTGATTCATGAGTTGCTTTTCCTAAATAATGGATAACGATATAACAAATATAGCATTTCCATGTAACGTTTCAAACTTGTATCTTGATAGAAAATAAATATAAGTAATCGTTTCAGGAGATACTAATTTGATTACATTTGAATTTTACATTGATATCTAATCAAACATAACACGATCAAAAACATCTGTTTGGCTTGATACTATATCTTTCACATTAACAGGTAATGCATATGTAATTAAGGGATGGTGGTTTTATGTTTCAGTGTTTTCTACACACATTAAAACCTAAATGAACCTGGGTTATTGTTTTTGTGGTTAACGCAAAATACGCTAGAAAAATCTCATGAAACCTGGTTAAAACTACAAAACTACTGTAAAATCATGTATAAAGGACCAAACAGAATGGGGCGCTAACGCTCACAACTATGTAACATGTATGAACAATTTTAAATGCGAAAAGTAAAATAAAGTGCTATCTGAAAGTCAAGCTATCACCATATTACAATTCAGGTAAAGAAATGTAAAATTGCCAGTTGTAAAACGATAGTCAAAATCGTGCACATTGTACCCTATGTGACATATATGCAGCAACAGATAAGTTTCATGTAGTCCTCATGTGTGATTTGTTCAATGATGAACACCAAAACCTGCTTCGTGAACGCATTTTTGGAATAGTAATGCATTCACGTTTATAAGTGTTATGAGCGTGTTATAGTAATGTATTTACGTTTGTGCGTGTCATATGCGTGTTATGAGTCCATAGAACCATAGATGCAGCCATGTTTTTGCGTATGACATCGTCAATTTAAAAGTAGGTAATTAGCATATACAAAATAGCATTTTCTAAGACAAAATAGCAACTTCATGTTGAACGATACCATAACAAAGTATTTATAGCCCTATCAGTATGAATACTTTCAAAATAAGTTTTGAAGCATGTTTATAGATGTATTACCATGTATTATACCTAAATTATGCTCAAAAGTGTTCATAAAAACAATTCATTCTTTAAAAAAAAATTTATTTGGAAAATAAAACTTAAAAATTAAAACTTTAAATTTTATATAGATGATTAAAAATAATCAAGTTAAATTACCTTTACAGACTTTTCACATTGTTCCCACAACGCATCATTTTTCTCTTGAAGGCGGCTATTCTAAATTAAACAATATACATATAATATTAGAAAATCGAATTCACAATCAATTGCAAACTACATGAGGAGAATGGAAAGAATCAAAATAAGATGACACTCTAATTAGATACGCATCTAAGTAGTGCGATTTTGATTTGATCTGTCCGCCTAGAGTTTTGTATCTAAAACAACATATTTAAAAAAATATTAAGCTTAAGTTACACCTTATCAATTCTAAATAATATAAAGCTCTTTTGAATCCACATCTACGACTGAAAAATGATTTGTGATTTACAACATTAATGTCATGCATTTATACGGACTGTAATTAGATTAAGTACAATATTTCCAATGTCCCATACTGTATTATATGACAAATAAAGGTATAATAAAATGTTAATACATGGGCTTTCAAATACATTGAATAAAACATGATTATCTTATGTTTGTCCTTAATTAAAATAAAGTACATAATCAGTGTAAGCAATGAACATACAAACTTATTAAATATTTAATTCGTTTTTCATGTTTCATCTACCTTTGCTTTCAGACCGTTGCACTCGTCAGTGAGTAACTTGATTTTCGTCAACGCTTCCTCGAGATCGTGCATATATCTAAAGTCGTCAGGTTTTCTCACTTCATCAAGGTCTAGAATCTAGTTGTGTAAACGGTACAATAATTCGGATATATGCGTTTAAATATCCATCATCTATGATATCAAGAAACATTTTTTTCGCTAGAATGTTTTGTTAACTGGAACGCATTGTTGTTACCAATTTTCTATTGGACGATCATCATTGTTAGTATATTTTCAGTATACTATATAATAAATACTTTTATTTATTGGGTTCTCGTTTTTTATAAACATATGGGTCGAATGCATCAGCTAGCAAATATACTTTCATCACACAAAAACTTTTAAACTTGAATAAATACTGATATTTTTTATTCGTGTTGATTTTGATTCTGAAATAAAAAAACAGTTACCATTAGAAACGCAAATTTGCAAATAATTATAAATAGTTTAGGCACTTGTATTAATACAAATCATTTTCTTAACTTGTTTTGAAAAACCTTCTTTGAAAATAATATAACGATGATAAGCCAATTGCTCAAACAAAACAATCAACTTATGAACTTGAATGATTTAAGAGACATATACGATATACAAATACATTCTTTTAAGTACCACGGACTTTTTTCAATCGTAAGCAAACATTTCAAAGAGCATGTTAAACATAACTTTATTCACACAGACCTTCATGTGAGCAAGCACTTGTTAATTATAGATACCAAAAACGCCTTATCCAAAATATTCTACATTGAAATGATACAAGATAAAGTTCAGTCTCCGACCTGCATCCAATTTTGGAAAAGCGTTTCTGTTAGCGAAAAAAACGTTATACTCGAGCATGCGTTTTATACAAAATGCAACAAAAGAGAGTAAGCTTATTGCATTTCAGCATAAAATTATCCACAACTACGTTGCACATAATGTCAATATGAAGAAATGGAGCATGAAAGACAGCGAAAACTGTCCATACTGCAACGAAAAAAAAACCTTTACAAATGTTAGCCGACTGTCCTGAAACTGTCAAAATACAAACAACAAATACTAAGAGTTCTGCGGACCAACTGCATAACTGTAAACGATTTTATTTTTGGTAACAATAATAAGGCTGAAACTCTTATCTTTCTTGTAGCAAAATGTCTTTTATGGTCTACACGATTTCATGGAAGTTATTTAAATATTAACAAAATTATATCTGAAATAAAGCTAAGAATAAATATTGACAAAAACAAACTTTCAACTAAGCTATTTCATGCAAAATGGAATAAATATAAGCATATTTTTGAAGCCTAGATTACATTTGAGTAAAGTTTTCAAAAATCTTAATGTATAAAAGCTTACAAAAGCGCGATTTATGAACTTAGCTAGTATTGGTTCCCCATAAACATGCAAAAATGTGCAGTGAGCGAAAGATTCGTGTGTGAGTGTGTGAGTGGTAGCCAAGTTTAAACAATCGATGGGAATTCACTACAATTCGCTATATACGAGGCTCTAATTCGATTTGTTTCAATGATAGCAATGGTCTGTATAAAAGCTACATAGATATACTCGTATTTCTCTAGTTCATGGTAGAATAAGATATTGTACTTTAAAATATAAATTTGCTACAATTTATTATACTATTGTTACATTATTACTATTGTTATTATAATGTACAATTTGCGAAATAAAGGGGACTGCCCAGAGATGACAAAAAATAGGGCATGCCCCGACACCAAAACAAAACAAAATTATTTTAGCTATGATAATCAGTTTATAACCTAAAACATACGTGATAAGATGCTAAAGCAGAAACATACTGCATAAAGTAACACATAAAACAGATCGAGAACACATGTACATTCTCCTGCTACATGTTGAGCATTATCGTTTTGTGCATATTATGACTCTTTTTAATAACAATCAAAACGTCAAAATAATTTCAGCAATATTTTGTAGCTCTTTATAAATTCAGTAAGAGTAACTACACAGTCAATATGTGTAGTAAGTGAAACATAGTAACATGTTACTTATCAATGAAAGGTAATCTACAGACAAACTCAGTAACACAAGTCAGAAAATATGCACACACTTTTTAAAATGATTTTTTCTGCATAGTTTTACAAAAAAAGTTACGTTATTATAGCTACCTTTGTGCTCATCAGGACTTCTTCGTGTTCTTTCTCGTGTTTTACGTGATCATTTCTCTTGATCCCGTCAATATCTTGTTTCTATATAATGTTTCAATTGTTTTAA
>LQRL01184974.1:12138-25042 GCA_001703475.1 Hydroides elegans
TTTTAAACGCGAGTACTATTTTCACGAATGAATGTGAATCAATTAGTGTCACTAATCAGAAAGCATTGGCATCCTCTAACTCAGGTTTATCAGTATAAATGAAATACACGTTTTTAGTGGGCTTACTATAACGATCGTTCATTAATAACAACATTTCAGCTGATGCAGTATCACCACCCTCCGCATTGTACTTCTTATTGAGAAGTAAACAATGTGACTTAAATCAGTCAACTAATATCTTCTATTATCGCTCATTTCAACCAGCTGTTGATTTAGTTGCCAAAATATGTTTTGATTTTTCAAACATGCTTATATAAGCACGATTGCTTATAGAAGCACACCGTATATGGAGGACCACATAAGGTTACATGAAAAAAAGTTTGAGCAGAATCGGTTAAGTACTGTTAGAGAAGAAGCGGTGAGAAGACAAAAGTTTACATACTACTAACTAACCAACTAACTAAACAACAGAAAGTGATCGCACTATCCACGGCTTCTGGTTGCAAGCCGTGGCTAAAAAGCTTTAACTTTCAGAAATACGACACATTTAGAGTGCAGGTTATACACCGGATCTTAAAACATAATTCTATATGTTGATGATCGTCAAACACCGATGCGCGTTATACGTCTGCAATCACTGCAGTATGTAAAATCATTGACATAACAAAATAAATGAAATGTTTGATTACCCTCAATCTAAATTACTTTAAAAATCTAGTCTTCTTTTACAGCCGAAGCGTTATATTTTGATTATGACGTAACAGTCCGCTGTGCAGCACACCATCGAATACATTTGTTTTAGTTTAATGACAAATAAAAGCTCGCCGAACCCATAAAACATTATATCAATTTCATCATATGAATATTATGGTGTGTAAAAATGTACGTCACAATTACACGTGCAGCACAATGGTGACAGCGTATGCAAGCCCAACTGATACAATAGAAAAATATAAGCAGCTATAACTTTGCTTATATAAGCAATATAAGCACGAGCTAGCAGTTTTTAGATACCTCAGAACATTGTTAACAATCATATCAAGTTTCATTAAAATCGGCCCACAACTCTAGGAGGAGTAGCATTTTCAAAAAAAGTTAACGAACTAAACAAATAAATAACTAACTAAATAAATAACGGCAAAGCGGTAGGACAATCCACGCCTCGCGTAGCAAGCCGTGGCTAAAAACTAAACCTAGATGTCCATTTCGATGTATAGCCCAATTTCGTAAAATATACAATAACAAATTCAAAATTTAAAAGAAATGCTTTAGACAGAGGGACAGGCGAACGGACGAACATCACTACTGAATATAATCCCGACCATATACAGTTTTTATTATATAATACTTGAAGTTGTATAACTATGGCAACAACATTATAAATTTATAACATGATAATTTAATTATATGTACAAGTGCACAATTTCATGGGGACAGGGGTATTGATAATGAACTGCATTTTAGGACAAAACTGATTATAATTTTTACATGATTTAGTTTATAGAAAATATAGGTAAATTGTTTTGATAAAAATATGAAATATATTTTGCTTCTTAACCTTATCCTTTATTTATCTGGTTAAACCAAAGCCAAGTTCCAATATTAGTAGTGAATCAAACAGCAAAACAAATGTTTGAAGCCGCTATAAAGTTTACGTTTGGAAGTTTTACATTTGATTTGGTTTATTTACACATGATGATGAATATGGTAATATTATGTCAAGATTGTGTGGCTTAGGAGGAAAATTGCTTTTTAAAATTCTCATCAATTTACTAAAAGATATAAATACATGTATAAGAATTATGAATATAATAATATTGCAAAATAAAATCAAACGGCATACAAGGTGGCAACAAAATAAAAGCATTTCAAGTGCATTGCAAAAGCTATATAACATCAACAGCATTCCGTATTTTGAGCAGTTCATATTCAGCCGGTTTCCACTTACCAATAGTACATTGGAGTAAGCCTGTAAATGGGCAGCGAACGAAACATTCACCAAAGTGTTAGAATAATACATAGATATTAAGTTATCATGAATAAATTGAGTATTTGCAGGCTTTATGTCTTAGTTAATTTCTTTTAATGTTTTAAACGTTTTTTTTTCAATCCTGACTTTGAAAATTCTCAGGTATTTAACAAAATATATATACAACTACATTATCAGTTGTTTGAAACCAACATTTCAAATACATTTACAAGTACTTTTTTGTGTTTCGCATGGTATCCTCTTAATTTTTTTTTTTTCAAAGACATAACCTGAAATACTCATGTGTGCAATAACGAATTGAATCCCTTTACACCTGACTAGAAGCCTACGTAGAATAGTGTGATAAAGCATTGCTCGCTATCCCGATGATTTAATAAGACTCGTTGACCAGGTGTAAGATGTCCCTGTTATTCAGGACCCCCCGGTATTTAGCTGGTGTCGCTAAAAACCCAAGACGTCTTGAAAACAAGGGACGTCCTTGAGCGGAACAACAAGTCAAGTAAATCCGAACAGTCAAATTGCTATAATGTCCGGCACAGGCCAGATCAATTGTCGATAGGCTTTTTCCTGGATATTTTACTGTATTAGTTATATCAATGTAATCAAAAACAGGGGATAGCGCGCAATGAATTAACACGATATAAAATTAAAGTTTAGAGTCATTGAATGGTCAAGATAAGTTTACCATCGAACGTAGTTCTGTCTGCAAAGCAAAAACACATCAATGTGTTTTGAAATGAATATTCAAGTTAGTTGTCAGGTACCTGAAGTCTTCTGATAAGAAACAACAATGCCTTTTGGGTTAAACTGCATGGAAGCTTTGTCATATTAAACAGCAATACATCGCATTACATAACTATTAGGACATTAAATGTTTAGTCTAAGCTACATCGCTAAAACAACTACAATATCTGCTATTTACATCAACATCAAATGCGTATTGTTACAATCGAACTTTCATGTATTTGTTTCTTGAACCAAAATATATAAAACAAACTAACAAGTGGTCCAGATGTGAATATTTAAACATAAAGACACGAAATGTTTGAGTATTTTAGATAAGTACAAGTGACTAAAACTAAAACAATGACTATGCTATAAACACGGTGTCTATTTATGTGTACTCTTTTCCCAGATGTCTGCATTATTTAATAGTGTACATACCTGTACCACTTTTGGTCGACCACACTAGAGTTGATTCCATCGTCTATCAATGCACTAGTCGACTTGGAGTAGTTTGGATCCGCAACTGTAACAAAACAAAACGATTTTTATCAAGACTATGGCATCTGTGCTTTGTTACTCGAAATTATGAGAAATGAGTGAGTATTATATTCTCATAAGCTGTGACGAGTTATTCTTGACATAGATAACGGGTTTTACTCTAGCTATTAATAAATAATTAAAAAACCAACACACAGCCGTTATGTACTTTAGAAATTGCGAAAATGATAAGAGGAGCTGTTTATAAAATTTAATAAAAAGGAATGATCATCAAATATGTAGAATCAAATGAAAACTGTTCTCATACAAATCCATTTATTGCTGACGTTTCACGTGACGTCTTTTTATGTGACGCATGTAAAGATAGGGGAATATATATATTGTACAATACCTGTGTCTGTGTACTTTTTCTCCTCAGCCCAACTCTTTGTGTCCTTGCTGTTTGACTTGAGACCAAAGTGTCGTTTCGGCTCACCCCAGTATTCCGCATCTCTGCAAAATAAAAAAAAACAATTTATATAATATCAAGTATAAACGTTTCTACGCACAGACTTTGTAGATTCATATATGTCACTTATGGGTGAAAACAGCGAAAACTGGTTTTTATGCAAGTTTTCTCAATATTTGTGGTAAAAGATTACGTAACGAACTTGATGTTTAAATATGTGTGTTATTTTTATTTTTTGCATATTTTTGTTTCACCAAACGTTGAAACGTATGCACATGTTATTACACTCATGTATATAATATTATTTTACTACGATATTAGTAATTTTAACTGTACCTCATAGCATAGTTCTCCTCGCTCTCATCCGGCTCATCCAGCCCCGCAAGTCGTTCCGCTTCCCGTCGCCGATAATAGTCATCCTCCAACTGCTCATACGGCACATCAAACGACTTCATCTGCAACTCGGCATTTCGCGCTTTATCTAATCGTTTCGCCGCTTTCGATTTCCGCCGCATGATGTCACCACTAGCGACAACAACAAAGTCCGCGTCTGATGAGCCCGCCACACTACTGACGTCGTCCGATTTTTGGTGATGTTGCTGCGACGATGGGAGAATACGAGATTTCATCAGTTTATCCTCGGCGGCTTCCTTGCGCATTTGTTCTGCGTTCTCCTTGTCCAAAGTGTTGAGATTTCGGCTATTCAGAACTGCTGCCTTTGTACCAGCACTAACTTCCGGTTCGTAGTGATATCGCGATGGTTTCGTATCGGTGCTGACACGATCTTTGGCGACGCTTAAAGGCTCCGAAGGATGATACGCCGATGACGGGATTTTGTATTGGTTATCCACGTCGTTAAGCATTGCAGCGCGTTGTTCTACATCTACGTACTGGGGTTCAGCTTTGGTTTCTGCCCGGTCGTATTTGGATGAATAATCGTACGTCTTGCTGTTTCTGCTATGTGTTGTTGGGCCAGTTTTCGAATAGCGATGAACGTCCGTATTTGGTTTCGTTGAACCGTATTTAGAACTGGTATTGGTGAGATCTTTTTGTTTGTTTTCCCCGGTAACCATCGCACTACCGGTATACCTCTCCCTTTGTGACGCTGGTTTCAGTTCTTTCGTCGTGTATTTGTCCCGATCATTTCCATATTTTGTTTCATAGTCTTTGCTATATTTTCCCTGGTCTTTTGCATAACGATCATTATCTCGTGTGTAGTTATCTTCCGGATGTTTTACATAATCTTTTGCAGATCTAGTTACTGGTTCCCTGGTCGAATATTTATCACTGTGAGTATTTGGCACCGTGGGAGGATTAGACGGACTAGAATATCTATAATCATACTTGGCATCATACTTTTGCGGATGAGATTTCTCAACAACACTGGTTTTCACTCTTGTTGGACTTGGTTCCCTTTCCCGTTCCTTTACCGCATGTCTTGTTCGCTCGGTGCTGTTATGGTTAGACTCTGTCTTTGCTGGGTACTTGGAGCCAATACGCTCACCCGTGCGTGCATTACTTGATGGTTCCACAAACCGTGCAGGACTGGATGATCGCGAGCGTGCAGCACTGGTTGATCTTAGGACTTTCGAGTGCGGGTCTGGCTCGTTCAATTTCTCTTGACTGGATTTCGTTCTTCTTTCAGTGACACCCTGGTGGTGTGCTTGGTCGTAGTCTTTTGATGCTTCGTATTTTCTTGAATGCTCAGCGGGTGTTGGTTGTTTGCTTTGAGGTCTTGAATGATGATACCTCGTACTCTGATTGTCATCTAAAAGTGGTTTCGAGGTTGCTGGTGTTGGTGTATACTTTTCAGTTGATGGGATTTTATATTCTTCTTTCCCTGATTTGGCATCCCGTGGAACGATAGTGGAGTAATTATTTTCAGTCTGTACATCATATTTATCAAAGGGTGATCGATAACTAGACGTTGTCTCCGCTTTCTTTTCCGTGCCGTACTTGACATCCGTCGGTAGATCCTTTCCAACGCCTTGAACTTTATCGTGAATCTGTCTTGCATTATCACCCAGCAATCGGGAAGGCAATTCCATAAACGAAGTCAAATTAGACGTTTCTGAAAACCGAGTACTATAGTCTTTACCACCGCGTCCAAACGTCACGTTACTTTGGTCTAGATGATCGAAGTTTTCTTTATTTTCGCCACTCAAATACGATTTTGAATCTGTAACCTGAGCTGTCGGTTCTTTGCTGTATTTTGTGGAAGAACTACTATAAGAAGTAGACGTAACTGTTGGCACAGTGTTGATTTGGGACTTGATTTCGACTTTATAGCTGGGTGAGGCATCACGGGAACTACTTTTCTTTGTGATCGTCTCTTCCGGTCTGATGACATATTTGTTTACCAAATACTGATCACGTGATTGTGACGCTTTTGTAGATGCTGCTGCTGTTTTGGCGGGAACTGCCGAATCCATTTTGAAATAATACGTATCGAATTTCTCCGGATCGTAGCCTTTCAGCTCCGGTACTTTAGAAGAACCAGATAGAAGATCGACTTCGCATGGATATTCTCGATGTAGACTCATCCGGTAGCGCTGTTCATTGCTGTCCTGACGTTTTATCGCCCATTTGTCATCTTGAGTGTAGTCCGTCGGTTTTGATGATGCCCATTTATCGTCCCTTGTGTCAGTACTCGCTGGGTAGGAAGTCGTGGATGTAGTATAAGGAGATTTATAGGCATCGTAGTTCGAGGTATTGGATTTTCCCGCGGTGGCACTTTCTCGCGGTGGAATGGCTGCTTCATATGGTTTCTCTTGCCACGTAGCAGCTCTCTCGTCAGCTGGATGAGTTTTAGAGCGGCGTTGCTTTTCCGCGCGTTTCACTTGCTCCATCTCGATACGTTTCTTATTCTGAATCAGCTTACTTCTCATTTTCTCAATCGCTTGCCGGTTGATGCGCTTTTGTTGATTGTAATACTGTTCCCTCTCTCGGTCCTCATTTTCAAAATCTTCGTCACCATTTTCATAGCGCTTTCCGTCTTCGTAGCCGTCTCGGCTATATTCATCGTAATCACCGTCCTGATCGTAATCGCCATTTCTCTCGTAATCGCCATTTCTCTCGTAATCTCCGTTTCTATTGTAATCCCCATTTCGATCCACAAACGCATCGTTCTGTCCATAACCCTCTTCTCTATTCTGATCATAACCGTCGTACCGATCGTAGCCATTTTCATAATAACCTTGACCTTCCTCATTATAACTCTCATTATCGCCACCCCTGCGTTCGGCTTCGTCGTAAAAGCGATCTACGGGCACATAGTCTCTCTTATGTGGATAAATCTGGCGTTTCAAGCGATACGAATAAGGGTTCGTACTTTGAGAACTGAGCGCTGATTTGATGGTTAAGTTACTTCGCGGGCTTTTCATCGAGGAACTTGAAGCTCCGCCCACACAAACACGTGGTACACGGCTACTTCCGTTGGACATGAGAAAATCGAGCTCATCTTTGCTCTCTTTTAAAACCGGACTCGGTGGGTTATAACTAGTTCCATTAGCTGCTTTATAAGAACCGGACGCATTCAATGTATTGGCTGAATAGGTATCAGTGGACGGCCGATCTTTCCTGATTTCCTGTCGGAATGCTTCAATGCGCTGTTTGAGGGCAGCTGTTTCTCGGTCATACTCTGCGATTGCATCACTTTGACTAGTCGTAGGAGGGGCACTGGCTTGGAAACTCGGAGAAGCCTGGTTGAAACTGGAGGTTGGTTTATAATCGGGTCTGCCAGTGTAAGCTTGTACCAACAAAGAAAGCCGTTTCTTCCGCAACTCTTCGTAATCTTTATCCATCTTTTCAAGCTCGATTTTCTGCCGTTGCTTTTTATCCGACACCGGTGTGCTTTCGTTTTTCGGTGGATCGATATGTTGTCTTGGCGTCTCGACGACTAAGTTGACCTTGACGCCGAGGTCAGTAGATAGGACACTTGCTAGTTCTGACAACTGACTTTTGATATCTAAATCTTCCGCTGTTAAAGGTTCATCTGCATCTTCGCTTATTCGACTTTCGGCTTTTTCTATTTGTTCATTATCTTCTTCACGAGGACTTTCCTTATCTTGTTCCTTATCTTCAATCGCTGATTCCTTATCTCCACCATCACCGGATGATGTCTCACTAACTGCCGCGTTGACTTTTTCTGTCGTTTCACTTTTCAGATGATTTGTAATCGAGTTTTTCACATCCTGCCAGTTGACCAACTCAACTTCCTTCAAAGCTTCTTCATCTTCAATATCTCCATTTTCACGCAGTATACCAAGTATCAACTCTGATTGCTTCAGTATCTCATTGTGGACCGAATTCACTGGGGTACTCGCGTTACTTTCGTTGCTGTGAGTACTTTTCACTGAGTTTATACTGCGTGTACTACTGGTTAGATCCTCAGTACTACCAGCTTGTGTACTTGCTTGAACAGCAGTATCTGGTCTTTTAGCTTTCTTTGGCTCAAAGACGTGTCGTTTGAGGTCTTCGATTTGCTTTTCGGCGCTTTGGTGGAAATCAGCGTATGATTCTTCTGTAAAGGCAGGTTTCTCAAGAACGAGTTTTTCTACTGCTGAGATGCCGTTCTGTAAGTGCTTGTATTCTTCCCTGAAAATATAAAATAGTGCCTTTAGATAAGGTAACCTCGTTGAATCATGTATTTGAATACAGTCTGATAGAAATTATTTGTACTCCAGTATAGCATTATTAAATTAATATGTATACACACTTACTCTGATGATTCGCATAATTTCAGACTGATTTCCATTCAATTTGCCCGGTCCATATATATCTATATACCGGTACATGTATTTTGTTTATGAGAATAAAACTTATTCGATACCTTTCGTACAATATGAACGACATCAGAATATTAATCTAGGTAAGACTCTATAATAATTTCTATAATATGAAGAAGTGCACCAACCTGATCGAGGCTAGTTCCACTTGCAGTACAGCTTTATCGGCTTGCAGGGCACCCACACTGCTCTCTAGGCCCTGGAGCTTCTCGAGGTCCTCACCGCGACTCCGCTGCACGCTCACCAACTCCTGAAAAAGTAAGATTACGTTTTAAAAGATATTCAATTAGATATAGTCCTAAATAATGTATTCTTGAAATATTTCTTTCCTTTATTTGCTCCTGAAAAAAAAAATGATTTCGAACAAAATATTCCTCAATAATATTCCCCAATATTGTTTTTTTCTTCGTTTGAGCAAACATATTTGTCAATTATATCATTTGTGTAAATGGGGCTTTGTCCTAGATGACGAAATTATTGGATTCTAGCCGTCGGCAGTTTTATCCGGGAAACATAAACAGAATACAATTTTGATGAAAACCGTTTGGTACCAAGTATGAATTGTTAAAACCAAAATGATTTTCACACAACTGCTCAACTATGCAAGAATGCTTCTAACTACTGCTGATGGGGTGCATGCAAAAACAAAAATGTCCTGTTTTGAAAACAATAACATTAGGATTCTTAAGTGCTTACTCAATGGCATAGCTTGAATTATATAATTGCGTATGATCTCGATATTACATATATAACAATCTCCAAGCAACGTGAAACATTTCAAGTTTTGTGCGTAAACATGATAAATAGACTTGGTAGCTTTTGCATGCACATATTCAACAATGTCCCCATCGACCTTTTCTAATGTTCACCGGGATGATATAACACTGACAGTGTTTGTTGCTAATGAATAATTCAAACATCCGGAAGAGCAATGACTGGTAATGTAAAAGTAAATTATTTTTAATTGATATTATTTACCAGACTCTCCGGGGCTCGATATCAGCTTTAGGGAACACTTAGATGTGTGCATTTTTTCATTTTTTACATTATATTTATATTTTATATTGTATGATTCAGCCAGTATTTCCTTTATTGGAACAAGCGTAATACTTAAAATTGTTTTTGTTGCAAGTATGAATTAACCCTTTTTATTTGTTGAATCCAGAGGCACAATAAATCTGTCACAAAACCATTGATTGAAAAGAATTAAGAAAATGTGTACTTGTTTCTATGCAGTATGTTTCCTAAGCATATTTAATCTCATAACATATACAAATGTATATGATTTCTGTACGGTTCTAATACAGATTCTTTCATTGACATTTTGTATTCCAATGCCAAGTTTGAATTTATCTTGTTAGTCTAAAATGATACAAGGATTTATCCATACACATTTAAGCATTCAATATAACTTCGAACATGTTAAATGCCATTAATCCACTACATTATTTCGATTAATCGCGACTAGCTTTATTATTCTTCGTTTATTTTATTATTAATCTAAATCCATGTGTAACGACATTAAGATAACTTGATCCAGAATGACTTAAAATGGCTTACAGCTCGACAAAGCCTATTACTTAATAAGATATAACATAAAAAGTGCTAAATAACTAAATCGTGTCGCTATCCAACAAATTATCAGTAATTGATTCTTATTTCTAAGTGCCGTTGTGACATGTGCTTTTTTATATACGGTGTCAAGTATGTTTTATATATCCGTGATCCGATATCAAAATTTGAACGGAGAGGAGTGTTTGTAAAAAAACGATATAATATTTGGTTAAAATACCGGGATATTTTGGTGCGGCTTGGCTCTTTTTTGGAATTGCATGAAAAACCTATATGTTAAAGAAGTCATGCTGATAAACTATGCAGCTAAAGTATAATATAAAAATCATTTGAATAGAATAAATGTGTTTGTAAGGGTGCAATAAAAATAATTCAATTATTATTATTCAATCGCTACCTCAATTCTTTCGTTAGACATCGCCTGGATAAGGAGTAATTAAACCAGTAATTAAATTTTGGCTAATAAAACTGATTTTTATGACAACCTTGACCAATATAGATGTACACATTCACTGAATTTTACAATATAAAATCATTCATGTTTACCTTTAGACGTACATTTTGTAATACCAAAATTGCTAAAATGAACAGTTAATTGCAATATCCCTTATATGTAACCGTTAAAATAATGAACTACCTTAATATTAAAAAAAAAACAGATAATCACATTCACCTATAAATAATAAATTATCCGTTTTAAGCAATATCAGAATAATGATATAAAAGCTATCTGTACTCTAAACTTGAACTCAGAGCTATATATTTAACGAGTTTGACCCGCAGCAATAAACACTTATACCTTGTTTACTCTTTCAACTATGCTTAACTTATTCCTAATAACGGTCTTTTAGGCCTTATTAGCACTAGCATTAAACAACTCATTCATAAAAACAGCCAGTGAATAGAATAGGACTTCTTGAGAACTTTTGAGTATAGGCCATGGATCCATAAAAGAGAATATGAGTATGGAAAGCTTCAATTCACATATATCCAGAATGTATAAAGTCGGCGAAAACCTGACTTTTAAGTATATTAATTTACATGAGTAACTTCAGATTTACATGTAAGATCAGCTAAACCGTACCGTATAAAAGCTGTTTTTTTTTTCATTTGTTAAATAGTGACTTAAAATAATGCACTCTTCTTTATCCTAATAAATATATGACATGCTTAATCGTCCTTAACTATATATTTGCTAAAAGCATATCGCTGTTTATGGACACGCACCCTAATATCCAAGTCAGTCCCTCTACATGGAGCCCACATGCTGGCACAAGCTTAGATCCATTGAGCGCGGGATCAAGACACGAGGGTCTTTCTCTCAATGGACGTGTCTCTTTTTATTATTAAATTGCTTTCTTTGGCCATTGAATGTGTCAACTATGAAGTGGATCTGGGAGCACTGAGGGGTCAATATATATTTGGACATTTTTTTGGTGAGCATATAGTGAAGAAGGCATATATTCTCATTAGATATCCATATCTTATTATTTGCACATGTATAATGGTTTCGTAAAAACGAAATTACTTAATAAACTATAGAATAAACAGGTAAACAATACAAAATTTGGACACTAATGACAATATTTGTTGGGCTTATCTACAGTTACATTTTATTTTGCTATAATGAATTTATAAATTAAATCGATTTAATTTGATTATGAAATTACTTAATTGTTAGGATTAATACCGAATATTTTTTCCTTACTTTAATTTGGCGCCCATAGCCACTTATAAAAGCTATTGAAATAGTTATCTAGAAATATACATATCTATCATTACTCCCGCTTTTTTCACACAAGGATTTGCGTGTCAAAACATTTGACCCGATAAAACCAAATATCCTTTCAATGCTCTAAACCAAACACAAACCACGCTCCATTGGAAACTCGATTCATTGAGCTTTATGCCACCCAATCGATCCCATTGATTTCGATTATTTAACCGTTTACTCGGTTCAGATCCTTATATCCATTTTCTTTTACTTCGATAGTCATTTGGAAGCGGTATAAATAAATATGCAAATAGGGTCGAGTGTGTACACGGAGCTTTAGACTTCTTCTGTGGCAATTTGCGAATGGACGATTTTAATTTATAGGATATATGGAAAAGTGTACCCTTATAAATTGGACATTATGTTTAAAAGCTTTAGACAAAATGAACATAAAAATTGGAAAGAGTCAATGTCATACCTGTGTTATAACAATGATTAAATTACTGTATTTATCGAGAAAAAAAAACACAATTAAAACATTTGGAGATATTCAATTCGGTAGACGTCAATAATGGCTATTAGATTGTGTATTTTCATTACTCAAATATAAGTGAGATATACTGATAACATGTATCGTGTATCATTTTCAAGTATCCGCCCTCGATGTTTATATCTACACATATCACATATCATTTTCCATATGAATCATCCAGAAAATCTGGAGCACATTTATACATTCAAGTGTATGAATCACTTCAGAAACATTTATCTCATGTCTATGTAGGAATTTAAAGTGCCTAGAAATGCAATGTAATGTATGATGTACCGGTACTTCTTTAGATTCATACATATATGCAAGGTTTATATCATATATTTATTCCTAGATGAGAGTGACATACGGGGTGACATACTGTTTAAAACGGACGTCACCCAGGCCCTTTTAATGCTGATTTTTAGCAAGTCTCAACCCATGTTTTAAAACGAACATAAAAATCTTCATACCTCAAATAATCAAGTAATATGCGTTGAAACTGGTAATAAAGTATATAATCCAAAACAAAGGAATAATAACTTTATTCCTAATGATTTTAAATATTATACATGTAATCTTAATCACTTTTAATCACTTATTAAACATTTTTACTTTAACGTGTGTTTATTTACAAATT
>LQRL01184974.1:26142-44155 GCA_001703475.1 Hydroides elegans
GAGTTTTCATCGCATTTTTATCGACATCCAATAAAAAGAAAGCCGGATCTGTATAACATGAATGTGGACACTCTGAAAAACAAATCTGGATCTAGCTATGTGCATAACAAATGTGTTTATATACATGACGGAGTGCATATTTTTCCAACACTGGACACGATGTTATAAAATCAATATGTATAATATTCAAAAACCAAAACCCGAAAACATCGCATGACATATATCTTTCAAATTGTGAATAGAATGGATCAAAATGATACAAATAAGGATAATAATCATGAAGGAATCTTATATACATTAACATCCATGCAGTGCAAAAATATAATAACTTAATGTACAAAAACCCTTTCCCTATACACTACGCACTCCACAACATAGAGTTTCAAACTCAAAATTACCATTTTGTCTTTTCCAAGCGACGGACTCTGTCAAAATGATTATATGAAATAGAACAAGTAAACAATCATAACACTGCAAATTATTTAACGAAACAGACAGCTAAAGAGGTAGGAGCAATTATCATCAGGAATTGATCACATATAAATCAATTGACAAACATGATATAAAACTATTCCACTTAACACATGGAGAATGAAACATTGAAATATAAAAATGAAAGAGTTCAATGGGCAAATTGCACAGCCTCAGTCTACACTAGGTCCATATGTCATGACAAACGGAAACCTGGTCTAGACTTTGGCTTTGAAATTGGCCCATAATATGTATAGAAAAACAAACATGCCATACATTGACATCAACAATCAAATTTTGAGGGTCTTACAAACAAAATACAGTAGAACCTTGTTAGCTCGAGGTACTTGGGACTTGAGATTTACCTTGAGTTATCCGGTGATTCGACTTTATTGTGCTCGAGTTAACGAGGTTCTTCTGTATTGCATTAAGAAAACAATAAATAATTAATAGAATTCTATCTGTATAGACTCTACTCACATCGTGCATTTTCTTGTTCTCCACTTCGAGCTTCGACGCTTTGGCCTCCGAATCGTTCCTTGCCTGTCTGACCTTGTCCATGGCCTCACGTGATACAAGGTCACCACTTTCCATGACCTCTGTTCTGACCTTGACCTCATCTTGAAGGCGGTCGTTTTCTAGTTTGTTCATCAAAAGTTCTTTTTCTAGTGATTGGGTACGTTCGCGGAGGATTTCCAACTGGGCTCGATCACCTTAACGAGAATAAAAGTGATCGCTGTCTAGTTAAAATATCATTTTAAAGAAAAATTGTAATTAAAATGTAGTCTATTTATTCTAAAAATATGTAACTTGTCATATTAGTAAAATTCCTGACTTATTTCGGGAATACAGGCTCAATCGCTGCTTGAACCCAAAATTGAGCAAATTTTCGAGGGGTTTATGTCAACTGGTTTGGAAAAAAAGTGATTGTTGACAGGATAAGCCTTTATTTACAATTCACATCAAATGTAAATTTGTTCATCTTACTTACGGTCATACATAGTATAAATCAATAATTAATCGATTTCTAGAAAATATAAATTTATAATAGATCACTCACCTTCATACTTGCAGTGCCAATCCTGGCAATCGTCACGTGACTTTTGCAGATGCTCATTGGTCGATTGAAGTTGGCTTTGGAGTTCATCGATTTTCACCGCTGCATCGCGAGTAGCTTTAGTAAGCTTTGTAGTCATGACATCATGCTCCATTACAGCACAGGCGAGACTTCGTTGGACGCGCAGGACCTAGTGAAAGAACAATCAAGGTTTGATTTTGGTATTTTAGACTTTCAGTATATAATGTTGAGACTATCCAGATTTATTTTACAGTGGAATGAAATACTTTATACAGTTTGAGATGTCTGGCTATAACTGATCGCTATTTTACATAGGATTTCAATTATTCTACGAGTTTTTGTTGCTTTTCTTTATTTTAATCCCAGTGTGTCTATGGCGTCATAGATGAGGGAGTTGAATGAAACCTTCTCCCAAATGTCTGGGACATAAATATATACTTAGTCTATTGAACTGCTAAATATAGAAAGGATTAGCGTTGATGACCCGGGGACCGTTGGTTTATTTCGCGTGGAATGCCTCATGTGCTTGACCTTAATGTTTATTTTTCACCCTATGGTTTCCATTGAAGTTAATTATAAAGTAAAGGATCTCGGAGAACATGGTTTGAGTTCTATACCTGTGGATCGGTGCTTATAGGCGTCATGGACAGGTGGCGCCACTTGTCCACTGTTTCCGGTTCCTGGTCATCGGGCAATATGTCCGACGCAGTAGAGTCGTTCATCTCGTCAATGTTACCTTGAAACGGGCAATAAAGAAGTTGATTAATTGATATGACGATTTCATATCATCAATAAATTGTTATGAGCATTCCATATTTATCAGCAAGTGTTTTTTTATACAAAATAGTTCTGAAACAGTTCAATTATCTTGATTTACACTTCCCTAACCATTATAATATGAAACAAATACAGAGACAAACCGATAACATAGAACCAAAGCACCTTATCAGATGAATTTCATGTATATGTGTCGACATCAACATTTAAAATGAACAGTTTCTTAAACAGACATGAAACTTGTCAAACCAAATATTATGTTCATCAGGGGATTACTTAGAGGATTAGTATCAGATAAATAAATTCATAAAGTAAAACCAAAAGAGTTACCTGCAATATTATTCATCTGTCGTAGAATCTTATCCAGCATGGCACTAGCTTTCGCCAAATTCTTCTTTTTGTCTGCTCCCTCTCCTCCAGAGCCCCCTTTCAGCTCTTTGACCCTTACTTGTCCTTCGCCTTCACCAAGGTCATCTGTTGTCATTGACTGCGTTTGACACGAGGCATTCGTGGCCCTTGCAGCGGACGGGCTGAATTGGCAGGCACGGTTTATACTAGGCGTGGATACTTGCGTATGAGCGTCGTATTTGACTTGCTCAACTTGAATACACGTGTTTAGCATTAGTACTTGGTCAGTCATGGCGGATACGTTACGTGCGTTTTGTCGTTGGGAATTGATCTCAGCCAATTGAATTTCGAGCCTTTTCATTTGTTCGCGTTGTGCCTTTAAATAGCCTTCGTAATTATCCGATTTTTGTTTAAACTGTTTACTCGCGTTCCGGAAACCAGTCATTTCTTCGTATAACTTCCTGTTTTCCACTTGCAATACACGAACTTCCTCATTCAACTTTGCCACAGCACTAGCGGACTGTTCGCGATTTTCTAAGATTTCATCAACACTTTGTTCAACGATCAAACTACGATTAAATGAACTTTCACCTTCATTCAGTTCGTTAGATTCACACGGATGACGCATTACCGCCCTAGTTGGTTCAGAACTACTTTTCTTTGGCGGTGGTGGCGTCAGACTACGCTGCGATTCCGATTCAGAATGTTCCACAATTTCGACCACTCTAATATCGCCCATTTCATCACACGTCTGTGTGCGTTCCTCCATTTGTTGCTGATATTCCATATAAAGCCGTCTTTGTTCTTCCTCTTCTTCTTCTTGCTGTATTTCCAAAAGTGCAGGTGCACTTTGCGTGTATTCCGGAAATACATTATAGCGCTGCTGTCCTTCTTCGGTTAATTGTTCATAGGGAACCTCCTCCTGGCTCTCACGACTCATTGAATTGGACGAACTTTGTGTTTCATTTTGTTCTATTTCATTTTGTTCATTTCTATTTTCATCCCGTAACGAATGAACTTGATCACCGCTCAATAAATTCTCCCTTTCCTCGTGACCCAACGAAGCAGTATGAAACTCCTGACTTTCATCCGGAGAAGGTGTCCTGAATCGATCACCACTTTGACCTAACATATACGAACGCATATTCTCATCTCTTTGCATTTGTTGTGACTCATCCAATCGAGTATCCTCTGTTTTTGAGGTGGATGACGGTGATTTCACAGTTATCGTGGCACTTTGGAGCGGTGTTTGATTCGATTCTTGTACATGTTCGCTGACACTGTGTAGTGTTTCATTGGCGGCTCTATCGGATACGACGGAAGATACGGTGTTTGAGCGGCTCTTCCGTGGGGTACTCCTGACGCTGCTGTCGCCGGAGCCAGGAGCCATTTGGAGTTCATCGAATAGGGACATACCTGTAAAAGAAAAAACATAGCATAAAGTTACTATACTTTGTGACTAAGTGTAACTTTTAATAAACCACAACAGTTTTCGTTGTTTGAAAACATTAATCTAATGAAACTATTAACGTGTGAAAGAAATATAGCTAATCTAGGCTCGCGCTAGGCCAGAATTTCCTTTCGCAAAAGTTGCGAAAGCATGCAAATTTTCTTTCGCATTTTCCGATTCCCTTTCGCAAACGGCAACAGCAATTCATTGATTATATCGGATAGATATTGTTAGGGTTTCGGTAGTTGAGAAATATTTTTTAAGGTCATGATATAACAAATGCGATCCTGAGGATAGATGTGTTACTATAACAATATACATTATTAGCACAAACATTTTCAGCGAGATGGGCTGCTTCATTGTTAGCGTTGACTGATACAAGAATGACCGAGGACAGTGTACCACACCTTGTTAGCTTTATTAAGCCCTCACATGCAATTTTCATTCAAACTCTCATCACGTTTGTGAAAGAGAAATTTGAAGATTTTAGAGAAGGTACAACAGGGTTCACACATATTCCCGAAACAAAAATGCAATGACCTTTCAACGACAAAACGGAATATTTTCTGGAATTAGACAAACATATTTTTACTCTAAATAGTTGTATTTTTATCACAAATCAACTGATAAGTACCGGTATATGAGACAAGAAAGTTCCGATTTTACATTAATATCTTAGTCGCGAGCGAAAATGAGAAAACTTCAAATTAAAAAAAAAACAAAAAAAAACTAGCAAGCGGTTTGACTAGATGACATGCATAGATTGCAGCTTGATTGATATCCGCGGGAGTTCGAATGACATCTAAATCCATACATATATCTTTGTTTAAAATCTCTCACACAGTGACACATTTATGTTCTACCCTCACTATGATTCCCCCGCTTATTTCTACACATTCCTCTAGTTTTATTTATACCCGTATCTGTCTCTTAATATCTTATGTCATTTTAAAAGCGAGCGCCGAAGGCGCGGGCGAAAAGTTTAGGCTAATGTATTGAAAGGTACATCACTTAAGCATGTATTCCCATTAAATCGACATTTGCAGGAGTACAGAAATGCAAATTCCTATGCCAAAACAATAAATTGTTCATTTCAAATATCTTTTTACCGGTACGTATCCCTTACAAGAGAATTGTGTGTTTAAAACACGATTCGATGCTTTTATTCATGGGTCTTTATATTGAAATTTATTTTAGTTACGATTACGCCATAGGCGCAACAGCATTATGCGTCTTTTGTTAAATATTTGGGACATCCTTACTAAATGGAATTAAATGATTCAGGAATTTGTGAAAAGATCTGATACTTTTCCATGACATTGTTATACAATTGCATGTAACTTCCATGACTTTTCCAGACAAACCAAATTACATGATTCTTCGACAAAAAAAACTCACGAGTTGATTAAATGAGTTATCTATAAAATCCATTATCACCATTAGAACCATGTTTTTTTAATAAAACCTTTTCTTTCTTATAATTATAGTCAAATTGGAAACTTAATTTCTAAAATTTTCTTTCGCAAAAGTTGCGAAAGACCCCAAAATAGTTTTCGCATTTGGCGATAAAAATTCGCATTTTGCGAAGATGCGAACGGCTAGAGCGAGCCTAGCTAATCATTTACGTCACCAAAAAGATGAGGTTCCATTTGAGGTATACTTAGAAAAAATACATTGGTGTAGCAGTTATGTTTAACTTTCATTGTAAACTTTCCTTTAAAATGCGTTAATAACTTAATATACATTATGCTGACACTCATGCTATACTTTTGGGACATAAAAATCAGAATAACAATTCTACCTGGATTAGAAAACTTGATCGCATTGGTAAAAGCCATAGACTCTATAGAACTCCCCAGATCGTAATCCAAACTCATACGCCTATCTACATCTTCCGCATCCTCCAAACTCGCGCGCACAATCACGTGACTTCCGGTTGCAGCACTAGTGGGCGATAATATATCAGGCAACTCGCCAACAGTCGAGATGGCGCCACTGGTAGTCGATCGAATCTCATGATGATCACTTTGGGTATCTAGGTGGTCGCCGAGACCATCTACGGCATCGGAAGCATCCCGTGAGTGTGTATTATGGGTATTATCGCTCATTTGTGAAAGGTCGTCTGCTTCCTCCTGTATGCTATTACTTGTAGTGAGACCAAAATCGGTGCCTTCTGAGTGATACGTAGAGTGATAAGCCATACCAGTGCTGGTTCTCGAGGCGGACATGGTTGAATAGGCACCAGTTTTGGAGGAGGTTAAATCAGAGCTTGTTAAGCCCTGAGGCATTGTACCAGACATGATGAAATCGGAGGTGGCACTTCCGGTATGCGAAAGTTGCTGGGTTCGCGATAATTCAGTGGCACTTGTGGATGAGCTTCCTTGTCTTTGTAGATTGCCCGAAGGGGGTTTGCCTTCGACGCGATCATGAGTTGGGATATCCCGGTTTCCGGTTTCCGGAGAGTTTAATTGCTCATCGTTATTCTCATTTATTAGGTTCTCATCATCATTAGAACCCTCTTCCAAATCCTCTTCATATTTGAAGTCCTTGTTGCGACTCGACAGATCGTCTTTCGTAACACTACTATTCTGTCTAGAGTTCAACCTAGAATCCATGTGCAAATCAGACACATTACTCGCAGAGCGAGACTGATCGCGCAAATACATCATGTTTTCCGCCATCTGATGCATTTCGGTGGCCTGGATATCCAGGTCCATTTCCGAATGAATCATTGGATGTACTTCCTGTTCAGCGAACGTATCATCTTCGCCCCTCCGCGAACTCTCGCTCTGAACACTGAACGTACCAACACCGCTCTCGCAATCCTCATGCGATTGCATACTCGCGCGTTTTGCAGCTGCAGCGTTTTGGGGCGAGTGGTCTCGTGGCGGAAACGGAACGCCAAGCTGTTCAGTTTTTGCGCCCATCGCACCGGAAGTAGATGGAGTAGCTTGGAGTAGCTGTTGGTGCATACTTAGCGCTTCTTCTGTTAATTCGGTGGAAGCGGCACTATCCTGTCTATCCACTGGGACACGAGCACCGGCAGTGTCCAAAGAAACATTAACACTCTCTGTTTGATTTATCGATGGTTCATCGCCTTCATTGCTGCTTCGCTGCGATGAGGAAAAGCTACGCGTGCGAGCGAATTCCTCACGCCTTGAGAGACGTCCAGAGGGTTCCGTAGATTCAGATGGTAAATCATCTACGTTATAAGATTCAGTGGTATTTAGGACGTTTGATGCCGTTGTACAATCATCGGCGCCATTTTGAGAGACACTGACGTCACTGACGTCACCGTCATGTGACTGTGACGTAGGATTTGGTTCCACTTCCGGTTTACCGCAGCCGCCATTTTGGTTATTTTTGGCAGATGAGTTTTTAGGTCCTTTATGTTTAGATGATTTGTTCTTTTTCCTTCCCATTTTTAAAGGTTGATTCTTTTATAACATAATTTGGCAAATGATATCCTATTTAAATCTTATTTACTATACGTTTTGGCACATGCTTCAACTAAATATACACTACATTCAGCTAACCGTTTGAAAGCTTTTGCTTTATCAATATATAAGCGCAGTCATGAATAAATATTGAACATAATCACAGATTAAATATATCAGCTGCAGACGAAAAACTCATAAATTGACATAAATTGGTACTAGGTAACACAGACAAATATCCTCAGTAAGATATCTTTAAAAACAAACTCTTGAATATAAATCATGCATGTGCAAATTCCGGGCTAAATATATCCATCAAGGTGCAAAATGAGATTCATTTAGCACGTCAGTTTTGTTTCACACAAATATATCAGTTTTGTAACAGTTTTTGTAATATCGGTTTCAGTTTTTGCGAAGTTGCGTCGTTTAATGTTTCGCTAATACTGTTGTCATTTGCTATACTGTCCAAGCCAATCGTGTCGGAGGTTCAGGACGCATAACAACCAGTGTCGGCTTTTGAACTGCAAATAGAATGAATACAAACTAAGTTTTTTGCAACATATATACATATAATTAAATATTCCTTTATATCCGCTCGAAGAGGATAGAGTTGTTTGTGGCGTTGCTCATAGATTAACACCACTAAATCAGTTCCATTACAAAAGTTTTATCATTGCTTGAAATTGATTGAAATAGGAACTCGTTTCGTTGCTGTCTGGTCAGAAGGGGCCTTAAATAGAGCATCAGCGATGTGTTGCTCAAATTACTGAGTAGTACTTTTTTTGGCGAGAATGCATGATTTTATGCAGATTTTTAAGCACATTAAATTAAAATTAGGAAATCAAATTGTGATAAAATGCAAATTGTAGTTAAGCATACCAGATCTTGAAGAGGAGGCCAATGCTTTGGCTTCTTTTGCTTTAACCTGACAAATACAAAAATGAAAACATTAAACTGGCAGGATATTCTATTTCATTCAACGTGAGAATGTGTTTTCGTTAGGATCTTAGAAGTCTACTAACTTCATTAATTCATGATTTGCCAACCTCTAATCTCAATGTATTGTGAAATTATCCAAATCATTTATGTTTGTATGTAGAATTCTACAATTAATCAGTTTTAAAAGCAATAATACAATGTATTTGTTTATCAATTACACATTTCATTGAAAACATGAACAATTGTTTTAAAATTATAAAATAACGGTGAACTAACTTTTCTTCTCAGTAGCGCGAGATAAATGAGCAAGATTTCTTCGTCTATCGTCCCGCTCAGCACTTTTTGTACACTAAAAAAAACAGACAAATCAATGCAAGGACAAACAAGACTGTCCAAGGACAGTGTGCCACAACTTGCATAGCCTTATTTTATCATCAATGTACAGTCATTTAACGCACATCTCAAGGGCGACATTTATAATGGAAAAAGGTTACCACATTTCGTCTGCTCTTGTTTAGGTATTTTTCACAGTCAAATGTGTTTAACATGTATTTCATATCGTAAAATTTAAATCAATTGAATAGAACATATAGGAAAGAGGCTATTTTATGTTATTGAGGTCTTCTTGTTGAGTCATTTCGATCGGTGCGGTTAGCGGTGAAAGTGGCTCTCAGGCGGGGGTAATTTAAGTGATAAACGAGTTTATGTGGCTAATAGCAGAGGGCAGCTTATAGCCAAGGATTTTAATAGCTAAACAAGTACGGTAAGTATTTCCATACAGACAAGTGACACAAATGTTTGCGTAAAAACATTTGGCTTTGAATCATAAGCAAGTATCTGGACCCTCATATTCCTAAGATATCGCCTGTTCAAATTCAAGTATATTTCTGTGTGTTTCTTTTGTCCACCCAATGCAATAAAAATTCAGCCAAAATTAGACCGGCATGTTTAAATAAAGCGTATATCTGCATATCCCGCTCTGCTCCAACATGATTTACGATAAAGTCTTGTGTACATGATTATCATTCCATGTATAATTTTGTTTTTGAAACATAGAACCCTATAATAAGACATCGATTTGATTATTTCAATAAAATGGTGTGTAAAATATGTGACGAACCTTATCGGCTAAGTTGATTATTACGTCATAATCACGTGATCAACGCACAGGCGATAGCAAATGCATTCTTCGCTTTTCAAATGGTAAATATAAGCAGCTATAACTTTGCTTATATAAGCATATAAGCAATAAAAAGCACAACTAGAATACCTAAGACCCTCAAGAATACCAATAAAAAGTTTCATTAAAATCGGTCAACAACTCGCGGAGAAGTAGGGCCACAAAGAAAAGTTAACGAACTAAACAAATAAATAAATAAATAAATAAATAACTATCTATATCAATAACGGCAAAGTGATGGTACAATCCACGTCTTGCAAAGCAAGCCGTGGCTAAAAACTAAATACATGTACATTATACATAAATGTAACAGAATCATAAATCTAATTAAAATTCAATATATTTCATTATCCACCTAAATTGAACTTTTGATTTACATACAATTTTATTTATTGCATGATTGAAATTAATCAAAATACTTACTCTAAAATTGAGCTAACGACACCGAAGTCCTTTTGAGCTGTTGCAAGACAATCCGTAAGGTGAGCTACGCTATCCTACAAACAATATCACAAATAATCTTAAATGAATACATTCTTATGATATCAAACCAATTAACTTTATACGAAATACGGTTCATGAATGCATATGCATTTGGTAGGGACAGGAATGTATGCATGCACCTAAGTTAATGCTAAAAGAATGTACTTTTATGGTTAATTCTGATGGACTTTATTTAAAGTAACCTATTTTAAAACAAATTTTCGAAAATAACTGTTGCAAGTTATTAAATATGGAAACAGAGGTACAACAAATATACATATACTTACAGGTTTATGTTTAACCGAACACACGGCGGAAATGAGATCTATTATAACACCATCACGGCAAATGCTGAAAAAAAAATGAAACAAAAATTAAATTTTGAGTAATCCAGAATTCGCTTTGATTTCATTTGAATGTCATCTGTTCATTTTGTTAAAAATAATATACAAAATATTTGATCATTACAAAATCCAGTCAATTTTATAGAACACACGAATATTGGATTAACCAAAGAATTGTTATCTATGTCTCAAAGGCATTTTCAAGATCTCAAATCTTCTAAAAGCGTTACAGACAAGTTAATAAAAAATGTCTTTTATATTATGATTGTCCACTATTATTGAATATGATCATGCTTATGTGCCACCTCTGACCAATAATTGTCAATATTCCAGATTAATCATATTTGTTCGGAGTACAAACTACTATGGACCACTGGAACATCAATAAGAAATTAAGGAAAGACTACTTTTAATCTTTGATTGAGTACACGCGCGCCTAATTCGCGTTAGAACTTTACACAGAAAAATCTCCGTCTAAACACGACTACATTTAACCAATAACATAAACATTACCACTCGGACAAAAAAGGGATAAATCACTGAAATTCATTATTCATCTTATCTATTCATGACAATCGTGTTCTTGAATTAATGTTACACATAAATCTAACGAAGTATGACCAAGACATTGAAGCACCGTTTTCTCATGAATGCACTCTTTCATGGGGGCAAAAGAGTAACAAAAACCATTTGATAAATCCAGGAACGACATAAATTGGATAATCAATCGAAGTAAATAGCTGTCATTCATATGTCAGAGCCAAGTAACGAGGATAATGTAGGCATGAGTACTGTTATTGTGTAATATTTAAATGCAGACGATTAAGAAACAAGCAAATGGGACTACCATGTATTTATTGAGCTAATTAAATCGGGAAGTCAATGACTTGACACGTTTATATATATCTTCTGTCTAAATGGCAGATAAGCTAGTTTCATACAAATACTGTGAGACAGAAATACCAAAATGTATTTTATTGATTTCTTGCATGCATAACTTCATATGATTTGATTTGTAAATATTCTGTCCGGGGTGCACCTTAATCCAAAATCGACGTAAGCGCGACCGTATTTCGAAATTACACTCGCGCAGGCAAAATCACAAATCATCACGACAAATGCGAACGCCGAAGGCACGAGCCCAATCTTGATAGGCATTTTATATAAATGTTTTTGCATAGTGTAGATGTCAATCAAATCATCATGAACTTACGCAAGTGTCGTCTTAAACGACACTCGCGAAGACAAAACGATGGTCGCATATGCGACCGTGCGACCTCTAAGATACGATATTGTTTCATGTAAACTAACAACAATATCCCATATAAATGTATATGTACTTGTATATAAGATGTGGGACCACACAAAACCGCGCAAAAATAACTTTATGTTGATTTTTAATACGTCCGGTAAAATAAATGTGTCCGTTTAACGTTACTTGACATAACGAATGATCAACTTTAAGTGAAAAATAAAACAATTTCCTTACTTGTGGGTGAGAGATTGAATGTGATTGGCTGTGAATTCGGGCATGCGCTCTCGACACCAATTCAAGATCTGTCTTCGGGCAACATTTCCGTTTCGCTGAAAAGCTGATGCTTCTGAAATTTGAAAATGACAAATAATTAATATTACACCCCGTAAGTTATATATATGCAGTTGAGGAAAACTAGACCTACCCAGGACAGTATACCAACATAGCGCCATTACAGTAAAATAGCAGTGTAGATAATTGATAAGCTAAATTTGGCGCAAACAATATTTAATTTAATAAGCTCTTATAACGCACGGTTGATCATTTAATGGTTTACCAACAAAACATGAAATTTAAAGGAATCAGAAGTTATTTTAATACAGTCACACTGGATTAACAATGAATTCGAAACACTTACTGGGTGTATGAACGCAAAGGTGTAGAAAGATCAGCCACAGTAATTCTAAAGTCGGCTTTAAATCTCCATCCAGAATGGCTGCAAATATAAAGATACGACACTTAATATGAAATAAAATAAAATGGACATTTATTACAACTTTATATTTAAACGTCGAAGACATTCAAACTGACAACAGGTTTCTGCGCTGTCTTTTACATTTTCCACAATCCATATACCGTTACAATAATAGTCAATTTATTCACACGTATTTAACATTTTGTCATAGTCTGATTAATAGTCAATTTCACACAAAAGTTCTTAATGACATATAAAGCGCTGATGATCGGCTACAAATTATTAATTTATCTGATATTCAAAAATATTTGCATTTTCATCAAGAACTTCTCCAACCCATAATAAGCATAAACATTATCAAATATGAAAACAGAGAAACGTGTGCAAAGTGGTCAAAATGGCCATGCCATTACTGAGTGATTAGCACCAAGCTGTGATTTAAAATAAACATTCTAAAAATAACAATCAACCTACAAAAATAGCCTTATTGAGGTCGAACCCGATTATCCTCACTAATTCTCAAGTCAGACACAAAAAGGAGTAACAATGCGTTCATAGAGTAAGAAATGTTCACCTCCTTTTAGTTAAGGAGTTAATTAATACCGAAAGTTCCAACAAAGCATGTAATTTACATGATTATCTTGATTTTGTTATCCTTTTACACAGATATGTTCACACATCACAACGATACCTTGCTAGATTTATTGTCACCGATATTTTTTACACATTATATACCGCAATAGACTGTATCCAATATCTTTTTTATAGATCCGTTAAAAAAAAAAGTAACAACAAATATGTACACACAATATCAATTTCCTCCCCCAAGACAACTTCTAACAATGGATCACTTGGATTGATTCTGTTTCATTACTGCACTATGCAATCAAATGTACATTAACAATGCGAAGAGCGACACTTAATATAGTCGTATCTGCCCAAGTGGTTTCATACGCCAACAAAACGGGCTTACTTGTCAAAAATCATACTTAAGAAGATGGCTCATTAACAGGAAAATTGGCAAAAAAGAAGAAAGATTGGCGCTGCGTATCATAGCAAATAATGTGATTAGACGCAATCCAGATAAGACAAGAAAAACTATGAGGACAGGGTCCGTAAGTTGATGACATTTTGCCAAAGTATTAGTTTATCAAAGCTCCGTTAGTTCACTTTTTCAGTCCTTAAGTTGATGACATTTTTCCAAAGTATAAGCTTATAGGAGCTATGTTTTGTACAGTAGTATTTTTGTTGCATAATTTCCTTCATAAAATATGCGAAGATTAACCTGATGATGCAAAAACCAGATACCGGTTTATCAATAATCATATTGTCAATAACCATATCAATAAACATAAATTGGAAACATTTGCCAAATTTTCCCCCTTTTTATTGTGACATTTTTGTACCATAACAATATCCGTTGTGACGAAGTAACAAATTATGTTATTTAGATCCAGACAAATATGTAGACTTATCATAATAAGGGCTTTAAAACAAAATGTGTTAATCAAAATGAGTGGGTGCATCGGGGGTTTGTGTCCGAAACACATACATCAACTTACGTTTGAGGTTTCAGTAATGAGAGAGGAAGACGGACTTATATCTTTAAAAAATGACGTTAACTTACGTTGCGCAGTGAGCGTGTGTTTGACGCCAATCGACGTCAAGTAGGTCAGAGCTGTCTGAATCCTGTTTTCGGCGCTCTCACCGGAATCCTGCAAAGAGAAGGTGACATAAATGAAATGGGAGGCATTAAATTTATATATTATATCAAATGCAAATAATACTAACAAGTAGGCTAAGAAGCGACGTGTAAAATCAGACCCAAATTAGCAGGAGATACAATGTACAGTGAATGCTACAACTTATTATAAATCACAAAAAAAAAACATTGTATTGCGAGCGATGCTCACATAACTTGTCTCCACCTGCGACCCGTATTTAATAGAAAAACCTGTAGAATCCTCCCTATTTCTTCCTTATAAGATAAACAGATTCATTAAAAGCAGATATCATATTTCTTGCGTTAGAACACACACCGTAGTGTACATGAACAAAGGCTACTTTCATCCTCATTAAACATCGACACCATTTAGTATAGTTCAATTTCTTGTAACCTTTTGTCGCTTAAATATTTAGCCGGTAAATAATTGCTCATCACACAGCTCCATCTACTCGGAGCAAACCCTCTTAAAGTGCCCTCGAATTAGCACAAGAACATACGGGGTAAGCAGACAAATTCCAATGTTAAAGTTTAGAGAGATTTTGACTTTACCTACTGGCTACTTCGCATATGAACAAACTCCTCTGGAAGTAGGGGTTGATCATTATGTCAACATGGAAAATGAGGCATGCGTGAACTTTAAGCATTTCCAGCTACTCGCTTTCCATATTTATTGTTTGCGCATGCCATAATGCAAGACATGAAGCTCAATATTGACCCACAAAAGAATGCAAGTTTGGTCAACTTTTTGGTCGTCGCCAAGAGAAATTGGAATATGACGATACCCTGACTTCAACCCCTTTCTTTGGAAAAATGTTTTTTTTTTTGCATTTTAATCACAACTCATCCAGGTTCTAATTGCGGCACTCAAATGTACATAATAACCCATTGTACTTTTAGCAGGGTATATGACGTGTATACAGGACCTGAACTCTTTGAGACAGTTGCACGCACATTTCAATCAACGTATACAGAACACGACAGAGTAGTGATGCAACTTCAACGAAACCCGAAAGCGCGACTATCATCTCAAACGACATTCGCGCCATAGAAGATACTAGCGAGCGAGCGCCGAATGTACGAGCAAAAAACGTTTGGGCATACGTTAAAAAAGTATAGTTTTACGAACCATGAAATCACTATTCAAACAAGCGCGATTGTCGTCTAAAAACACTCACACTCTTGCGACCGCGTCATCGCTTAGAAACGCCCCTCGGCAAATGAGTTCTTTGTTTTAAGTATTATAGTTTAAATACCAATTTAAAATTGTCACCGTACCTACTTGCATTTTTATGTAATTCTTATCTTTTTAACGCAATACAGCTAATTTGCATGTGCGAATACCAATTAGAGCACCTCAATTCTTTTGATAAACATTAATGTACATATAATTCAGTTGATATTGCATAAATCTTTTTATACATTCATTTCTGGTTTTATCTGTATATTTCTATTTTCTTTTTTAAGGTCAAGATAAAAAAAGTTGCTTACCTTGGTTTCTTAATCGTAAACCAAATATCCTATCTGCACCTTACACTTTTATACTATCCAATATAATTTCAGATAATTATTTATCGAAAATATAGTAGGCACACATATTTTTCAATCCATACATGAACCTTATGTATCTGTAATCAAGCACTTGAGAGCTATAATAAATCTTATTAAGTCTTTCTTGTCCTGATAAAAAAAACTTATTTTCAAGTGCAACACCAACACATTTTATCATTTTTTTATCGAAAGGTCTAAATCTACTTTAAATTTATAGTTCATTAAACCTTGTCGCTATCGATAATATATCATTTTATTTTTAACCAGTTGTGTTGTTGTTCTTATCCTGAAATTATTCTTTATTCTTATATTTAATTTTCTTCAAAATTATACGAATGAGTAAAATCAAGTTGACCTAACAAGAAATGCATTCTCAGTTAAGAGCCAAATCGCACACACCATGCTCAAACCCAATAAAAGAATCCTTTATTCCAGGTCTCATAACACTTTTGCCTCTCGTCAATGCATTATAGATTTCGTATAGAAATTTCGGCCAAAAATATTTGTGTTGCCTATGAAAGGACTGATATAGCATGGTGAATACATTATTTGCCTATCGCGTATCAATCCAGATTGAAGCTAGATTGCGCTTAATGTCGTGTTTGTAATATATCGTTTCTTTTCCTGTGTTTATACAGCGAAAGGTAATAATGTAAATGCGTTTCTGGTCATAAATTTATTCCTAGCAATTTGTGTCCAGATAGGCGCTTTTGAGTATATTACTCAATAAATTGGTCATGTATATACATGCTAAAATGTTTTGTAGAATTTCATAACTATTTGCAATTCATACGATTCTTCTATAGATACTACGGCTGCATTTTATAGTTGCCTGGAATATAAAGTTATAATTGGAACATTATCAGATTATGGCCTATTTATACACTGGGGATATATATATAATTGTCAAACTTACCGTTTAACATAACACTATGAACGGAGGTGTGATATCTATTTTTAATATAACTTCTAAACTGGTTGGATTTTATTTACTTTATCATGTATTTTTATTCATCTAAATCTTTGGAAATATACATTTTTCTCTAATGTTAAGAATATAAGGCCAATTTGTTTTTATAACTAAAGTCATGTCTAGCACCAAAATAGAATCCAACAACCTAGAAAAAAGGTAAATATGAGTTATCACAATATGATTTTCTAAATTGGTCTTAAGACATTTAAAATGACAACGATATTAGATTATCGAAGATCAGCCCCGGCGGGCCCTATGTCTTATGCCAAGGTCAATCTCTTTCTTCTCTGAAAATGTTTATGTAAATATTTAACCAAATTAACAAAGCGAGCAACAAATTATAATCCTGCATGAATAGGCGCGTTTTCTGCATGAATATATTCATGCAGAAAGCGTCTGTATACAGAAAACAAAAAGAGCAGTACCACCAAAAGCTAAACGTATAGGTTAAAGAGTTCTTTAGATTGCAAAATACACAACAGGATTATCGTACCTTGTGAGTTTTTAAACTAAGAAAAACAGTTAAAATCTCGACTGACGATAGAAATCGCTAGTTTAATGAAGCCCCGTCCTTATACTTCAGAGAGAGAGCTGCTTCATTATTTGCAAAAAAAAATGCAAATTTTAAATCGATAATACAGTGACACATTGAGTAACGCTGTATAAACGATTTTAACACGATTTTGCATGTAAGACATCGATTCTCTTATAAAATACATCAAATATATTTTTTCCCTTAAGAAATAACTGCATTACCTGGTAAGTCACACCAGAAAGTCTACTCAGTAACACTGAGTACAAAACGCCTTTTGACAATGCATGGCATTAAGTTACAGAGGACAAACAGAGATCATGTCGCTTGGTTAAGCAAAGCCCACTTTCCATTTAGGGAGGGCAAAGAAATGGAAATATGATCAGCCCATATCGATTAAGTCTGCCCCACCAGGCGTCTTTGCAAAATTGCATAATTATCTTATTTAGTAACCTCTCATGATTCCAATATGTGCAATATACAAATTTGAATTTCAGTCATTTGTTATGCTTTTTCAATGCTAATTAACTGTAACCTTGATTCAACCATTTCAAAATAACCTTTTCTGAAAAAAAAACCTCCTTATTTCTCATTTGCGATATTAGCAGGTAGTGAAATCGACAACAACCTCAATATAATAGCTAGACCGTCAATAAAGAATTTTGGAAAATTCGACCCCTACCACTTCAGCCCCTACAACTTCGGACCTTTTTGAAAAAGACATTTCGGCCCCTCGTCAAGACACTTCGACACTCCCCCCCCCCCCCCCCCCAAAAAA
>LQRL01184974.1:44361-81831 GCA_001703475.1 Hydroides elegans
ACGGACGAACAGACGGACAACTATACGAACAGACAGACACGTCACAGCTTTAAATTTAGATACATTAAGTTAGAACTTTGGTAAACATGACGTAAATGGATACGGACGAACGTACGGACAGGGTTGATACATCTACTAGCAGCTCCTTGACGAATAGATACATGTAAAGTAGAACACCAATTCAGCAACACAACAAGTTGTTTAAAATCAAACCAAAGTTAGCAATTTATTTTATTTTATTGAGAATATGTATATATATTTTCTCACCTTGACTTTCTGCTCGATCAACGACGCGGGCCACAGAATATCGATGAGACTGACGATCGGGGTCCCCTGTCTGAGGTCGTCGACACTGCGGATTGAAAGATGCCGCTCGTTGAGTACGGAGTTGATGCACGCCACGTACACCTGAAACATAGGATTCGGCACATATTAGATCTTATTTCTATGATAAGCTTTATGATTTTGATAATGTCACCTAAAACTATAAGGGTTATTTGATGGGATTATTTCAAATGATGGTTCCATATACAATGTACATGTATCTGTATCTATGTTTTAGAGAGGTTTTGTAATCCGGGGGCCCAAACATGTATATATATGTAGAAGGGTTCGACAAATTTGGGGCCCTTTGAGCCCCCGCCCTCAAAAACTGGGGGGTGGGGCATTTGGAAATTCCGGGGCCCAATGGCCCCCGTGAGTTTCGAGCCCTGAGTGATGGTTCAATATATCTGTATTTTTGTTCTAGAAATGTTTTGTACGTCTTCCATTTTGCCATGAAAATATGTAAAGTCTGGCAGAACACATCAGACCGACCAACATTTAAACCTTTCTTAAATGCAGTTTATATATTCTATCAGACGGCATCACAATAAATAAATTTAGCATTCAAAAACCACCAAATAATACACCAACATTACCTCTTGGATTGGCAACTCTTGCAGTGGATTTTCACTATCCGTTTTCTTTTCACAGAACAAATAGTAGTAAATGAGATGAACACTCCCAATCATATTCGCTGATGATTTCGAATAACTTTATATCGGCAAAATACTCTAAGTCTGATTACATGCTTTTATGACCATTCAGGTGCGTCTTGATATAGGCTAACGATCGGTGTTATCATCAAGATATTGATGTTTTTTTTAACTGTTAGCAATCAGCTTGAAAAAGCTACTTATTCATGACTGATTTGTATATCAGGGATCCAACACAATAAAATGTCAATTTTTTATTGATTGATTCGTGTCTCACTCATATTGATCCAGGTTTTAAGCAATGTTGATAAGTTTATATAGATCGATATCTTTGAGCAAATTATGCGTCATTACCAAAGTTATTGTAGCCGACAATGTAATGTGCCTTGTCTTACATCGCTTAAATAATGGTATCACACTTTTTTCTCTTCAACAAATTGCAGCACTAACGCAAAATGTAGCTTTTATTTTATAGTATGCTCTGTTTATATATCAATACGCCGACATTCATTTTATTGGTAATTTTATGCATGCATTTCTGAACAAGACACCAAAAAGGTTAACAAACATATTCTAAAATAATAAGAAATCAACAAAAAAAACTACGATTGATTGAACGAGATAATGTATGTGATCCGTTTAGGTACGAGTATATTTGATTATGTACTTGTTTGATTATTCATATTGTACTTGTAGTCATAATGCATTCATGATGACTCATCTAAATCCATGAATAGAAATGACTGATCCAGGGATTTTATACAAGATGGTCTGTATGAGGTCATACCTCATCATCGTTATTTTTATTTATCGGGGATATAAATAGGTCAAATCATTCAGTTCATTATATAATTGTATACATCTATCTTACCACTTACTCATGCTTTTCCAAAGCATAAAAATATACTGTATATTACCTACATGTATACCTATAGATCTATGTAAACATAGGTATCAGATATGCAAAGCCCCCAGCCTATGCAAAACATTCTTTATCAAGAATATTTGTCGTTAAAAGAAGCAGGTCAAAAGAAATATATTTCACACGACTTTCTTACAACGTTTTTTTTTCACAATGTTTTTCTCACAACGTCTTTTTCACAACGTCTTTCTCACAACGTTTTTCTCACAACGTCTTTTTCACAACGACTTTCTCACAGCGTCTTTCTCACAACGTCTTTCTCATAACGTCTTACTTACAACGTCTTACTCACAACGTCTTTCTAATATCGTCGTTCTTATAACGTCTTTCTCACAACGTCTTTCTCATACCGTTACCCTTACGTATTCGTACACAACGTAGTCCTCACAATGTCACGATATACAGGTAATCTTTCTGGGCTGTTCAAATATTCCAAAATATAGCAAATTCGTCTAACTTCAGACCCCTGTGATTTAGCCATTTTTTGTCGGTCAAACTGAAACCTCGACGTTGCACATGTGCAATATGCATCCTTTGAATGTGTGAAGTTTCAGAACCCTATGACAAAGACTTCATACCAAAGTGCCGCGGACAAAGTGCTGTATAAATATCCCAAAATATCTGTAATTCGTCTAGGTTCTGACCCCCCTTTTTTCGACATTTTGGGCCGATCAAACTTAAATCTCGACGTTGAACATCTGCAATATATAATCATTCACTATGTTTAGTTTAAGAACCCTAGGACAGAGGCTTCATACAAAAGTGCCGCGGACAAAGTGTTAAATATTCGGATAAATATTCCAAAATATCTCAAATTCGTCTAAGTTCAGACTCCCGTAATTTCAATTTTTGATCGATCAAACCTCGAAGTCGCACATCTGCAATATATATTCTTTCACTGCGTGAAGTTTTAGAACCCTAGGACAACGGCTCCATACCAAAATGCCGCGGACAAGCTACTGCATTTCAAATGTAAACAGACGGACAGACGGACGGACGGCTAGACGGACGGACGGAATGGGGGATAGCAATAACCCTAGGCCAAATTCGTTGGCTGGAGGCTAAAAACGCATAATAAGTTTTCGTCAGTCATCAGATTTTACTTGAGTGATTATATATTCAGAATTCAGACTTGAGTAATTATATATTCAGGCACATTCTTTAGCATTATAGATATATGAAATGAATGACAAGTGTCATTTGTGGAAATAGGGTAAGTATTAAAGCGCCGGTGTCTCGAGCGAAAAACGACATTTTGACATTTATATTATTTTTAATTTTACGTAAAAGAACGCACTAAAAAAGTAAAGTGCGTCTTTATTAGAAACGCTTTGGTATATTAACTATGTCCTTTTTTCACATAACCTTATGTTTAAATATCGATGAGTATTGAGTAAGATATCAAAAACAAAAAGAAGCTTAAAATATGTTGAACTTGGTCACCCAAGAAAAACATAAAGAAAAGGGGATTGAAAAGGGATTGAAAAAATGGGTAGTGGAAACCATGTATCACAAACCACGAATAGTATTGTCTAGCATATCGTAATATAATATAGCTGTATATGAGTAAAAAAACAGATAGCTTCGAGGCGATAAGATTTCCATATCAAGAGCAAGCAATGGTATAAGGTGGTAAATAACTATTTTTTTGTATGGCTCTATGATATGTTTTCCATATGGCACTTTCGTTTCATACTTATTATTATTATATAACTTAAACTTATTTTATCCGTGAAAGTTGTGTAACTTCAAAACATGGTTCTATTGAACGATGAATGTCAAGCATATATACCATCAAACTTTATAACATACAGATATATATAACATAAATGTATATATAATTTGAAATTTTACGGAAAGTTAAAGATGATGGCAACTTTACATGCTGAGTTTTTCTAGTATGTCTATCAAAATATCAAGACGAGTTTCAACCTGATCAATTCAGATAAAAGATAAATTATTTTAAATGTATTTTTGCAAACTGACGTCATAGAGAGCGGCTGAGATATATTCAGATCATGTCATCGCAAATCAGAGCCGAAAATAACTCAAAAATTAAATATAAGTGTATTTTGAGCCAAAAAAAGCATGAACCTCGGCGTCATGCCTCACGGTTTTGCCGAGCGTCCGGATAGAAGTAGAAGAAGGACTTGCAGTCTTGATCTTGATTAGATACGGTGTAACATCGTTTAGACATTCATACACCACGCACTTGCCAAATATTATAAATTTAGATTTCGTACATAATTTGTGAAACGCCCGAGCTGCTCTGGTTCTTTTACACTCTCTTAATATCATGCTGCAAAGCAAGACAATCTTTCATACTACGGATGACTCTGTAGCAAACACAATCGTCGTCTGATCGGAGTCTCTTCTGAGTTCGGAATGATCAACACGATAATTTGAAAAATATAACTAAAGACTTTATTTGTCACTTTTGGGTCAATCTTAAAATCAGGTTCTCATTTGGACATCTATTTATGAGTAATCAGCGATGACTACCAGCGTATATCGTACGAGTACATGTATTTTAACTGAATTTGCGAATCAAATCCTGCAAACAAAAGATATAATACTCATTTGTATTATTTTCAGCCTTTCAACAAATCATCATGCGATGTGATTTTTAAAATTATTTTGTTGACATCATATCGAAATTTTATAACTTGGATCTATTTGCCGTGATCGCATTGCTGTACGAGTATTTTGAAAGGCCATCAATTTCCGGTATTATCGCTCATTTATGTTCAAAGGAAAGTTACGCTAGTTTACCTTTAATTTTTGGAAATCACCCAATGGCATGGTGAGTTTTTAGCCATAAACCATCGAAAAACGTTAAATTATATGAACAATAATCCCCACAAATCGCTCTTTAACACTTTTGATTACATTAGTGACTGCAGTAAAACAGAGACAGCTGAAAAGTAAACAGCAAAGTCATGTGATTTTTATCATGTGATTTCATTTTTTAGCTTAAATGAAAAACATGAAAATAATCATGTTTATTTCAACAATCATACTTATTTTAGGTAACAGCCAAGTAGTTTAGATACATTATCATATAAAAGTGTATAAATAAATTCAGAAAATATATGAAAAACGCATACTTAGAATCATTTCTTCATTATCGCCCATTGAAGACCCAAACCGACATTTTTTTAGCCTTCTTGTGAACGTTAAGTTATATTTTCTGTCTGAACGGTCGTCTCCCACTCTCATCATAGTTGTAATTGTTGATTCGTTAGTTCGTTCAGTCGGAAATAATACCCAAACAAACTACGAGTTCCTTCAAATGGTCAAACCCCTGTCCAAATATTCCTCCTTTATTGAATTTTGTCAATGTCATGTAAAAGTTTTAGTGTCATTTGGACGTGTTATAAAAACACTACTCATACACAAGTCTAGAAATACTCGTAACTATTCTGTGTCGTCATATTTAAGCAATGGCATGACTTCCCATTTTAGCCTGTTCCATTTTTCCCGGTCTTGAAATTAAGTGGAAGTTACCTCATAATTTATGTTGCGAACGTCCTGACGTAAAAGAATAAGAATAAGAATAAGAAACGGTTTATTTCTAACGGCTAACACATTTAGATATATGCAACAATGAATTACAACAAGAAAACTACAAAGAAGCTAGAAAAGGCGAAATTTGAAACACTTTGCTTGTACGAGAATTTCGCCTGAATACTTTATCAAAGTTTAAACCAACTAATTATACATATAGCCAATACCACAATATTACAACTCAGATCGTAACATAAATATTTAAAAAAAAATAGGAAAAGTCTGCATAAAACTGAAATGAAATCTCCAAACGTGTAATTTTCGCATGGGTCCAGAACTATATTTATGTGACTTGTGACCTACTTGTAGTTCCATTCAGTACACATGTCCGTAAAAAAACGTGATCGGCGTCACTCAACCCGTTTGAAATTTTATGGAGGTTTGACAGTTGAATACCATCTTCGTTTATACCATTTGGTAGAGCATTTGATTTGTATTTACATTTGGTTTCAGCTGTTCTAATCAATGTCGATTCAACACATTCAAGCAAACCAAAGCAGTGTAGTAGCCTGCAATTCTTCAATGCCTCAAAGTCCTTCTTTCACTGCTACCGGTCTGACCATGAGGCAACAGATCCTCTGGTCCTCGATGAGGCCTATGTCACTATCCACACTCAACCTTTGGGACCGAACGTGATCGTTTTTGCACAAACTGATGTTTGTCATGAGGTAGATTCTATATCTTATTAATGAATTAGCTACAATTTTGTAAAATTGAAAGAAAAACAGGGAAGGCCTCACAACTCATGTTGAGAGAAAATCGAAAACGGAAATCACCAATCAATCGTTAACTTTTAACTTTCTGAATTTAAAAAAATATTAATTGTTCATATATAATTAGTTTTGATAAAACAATTGTTTCAGTGTCCATGTATAAATATAACGGAGATAGAAGCTGGAGATAATGTCACTTGTAAGCTTGATACTTCATTCCCGATTCAATTTGTCATCTCCAAGGAGGCTAACTTATCAGAAAGTGTATGCAGGTATGGAACTTAAACTTACCAATAACTTTTCTATAAGCTGAGGTGTATAATATAAAAATGTATTAAAATGTCCATTTTATTAATGTACGTGCGACGAGTCTAATAGATCGGGAACCATCCTTAACGTATACTCACGAATCCTATTTATTTGATTATTTTCAACTGTGTCGGCAGTTTGTTGATTGTTGTGACCGAAAAAAAAACGAATATAACCAGGTCAGCATTTTGCAATGTATGTAACTTAGTATTAATTCGAATTTATAAAAAAATATCGAAGCATGATTGTGTTCTTTGTTTCGATTGATTTCAATTAATTTTCTCAATGCATCCTATGTTTCAGTTTACATCGACAGCTTGCAGAATATACGCGCTATTCGTTGTATTGGGACGAGGCCGAGGAAGGTTGCAACTTGATTCCAAATGATGAACCTTCGTATATTCGTACGTACGATATAAGAAATTTGTATTTTTGGATTCGATTATTTGTACGATATTTTATTCGTTTTCCATTGATTGTTTATGTAATAATTAAATTGTGTTATAAAATACAAAAATTGTTAATTGATTTCCAATGAATGTACCTTTTTATATGATATTATTCCAACAAACTTTTTTTGCAGCAATATACGAGACAAAATCGAGATGTTTTGTTATAAAATACAAATTTTTTAATTGATTTCCAATTAATGTACCTTTTTATATGATATTATTCCAACAAACTTTTTTTTGCAGCAATATACGTTGCAATGGCGATCTTCGCGGTTCTTGCCATGTTCTCTTATGTCTTCCTGCGTCTTTACCGGTAAGATTAATTTTGTTGATGCTCTTGTGAATCTCATGTTCAAGAACTGTTCATGAATTTCTAATTAAATACTTGTGCTGTTATACTTTTGCCTTCTAGTAGAAATGTATCGTACACATATATGTATAATATATGATCATTTGTTTTATTTTCAGCAAGGGATACTTATACAGGTTGGCATTTTGTATGCCATATGAGCGGATGATCAATTCGGTATGATAATCGTTGACTTTTAGATTGTACCTAATTTATCTAAAGCTCACCTGAATATATCGAGTAAAATAATATCGAGGTTTGTCCATGGACAAGTTAAATGTGATAAAAAAAATGTCAAGAAAATATATACTTAAGTCAATATATTCATGATATGATCACCGTTCTCACTCAAATCATATAAAGTGAGTATTTTTGGTGCATCAGTATATAAAAAAGAGATCATTCTGGTAAAATTGCATTATTCGTTTATTTATTTATTTAGTATTTATTAAGGGACATTTTTATAGCGCTTATCAAGTAAGCCACTAAGCGCAACAATAATTAAACATGCACTAAAATGAAAGAAGCTTATATAACGTCACATCAAATCGTAATCATAAACATTGATTCATTTGAATACACATTAAATACCAATTCACAGGCGTTATATCTTTATATGAATATCGATAAATAACTATTACTTTCTGAAGGACCTTGGTCTGCCAGCAGAAGTGATGCCCCAGGAACGAGGCTTGGCGGGTGACCATGGGGACCATGCAGATGGGTCTTCTGAAGAGGTGCGGCCGCGACCAAAACAACGCTTGCAGTCTTTGGATACATTCAGGGGGCAAGTGTTTTGTATATACTGTTCAACGTGGTGCAACTCGAAAGTGATCGGGGCGGTTGAGATGGGATTCGATATTTTTTTTTGTGTAATCATTTGAAGACTTATATTTAGTGTGGCTGTTATATTGAGCGAAAAAACCCCGGTTAATTATGCTGCCCTTTCAGATTATCTTTAAAACTATATATTTTATCACGTTCTTCGGAATAGTAAAAATGGATACATTGACGTTTTTCTACAAACTTTTCATGATATGTATGATGCAACATTTGATAGATCTATTAATTAGGTTAAATATGGTCTGATATAATTTATTTTAGGTTGAGTCTTGTGGTCATGATTTTTGTCAACTACAAAGGAGGAGAATACTGGTTTTTCCATCACTCGGCTTGGAATGGTCTTACAGTGGCTGACCTAGTGTTTCCCTGGTAAGCTGCGATATTCAGCATAAAGAAAATTATAAAACGCAATATATACCAATTGAGGTTGTTAAAATAAACTAAATTCATGGTTCAATACAATGATGTTTGACATTTTTTCTGTCGGGTGAAATGGTCGAATCAAAAAGTAAGATACTTCGTGCATTGCATAGTGCCATACATTGTGAAAGGTGATTAACGTGGCTCATTTCAAATGAAGACATATCACGATGCATTATGAGGATTAGCCTTTGACTTCCAGAACTCGTCACTTAACTTGTATATTTGATTCGTTAGGTTTGTGTTTATCATGGGTACATCAATCGCCCTGGCGTTCAAAGGTCAAGTTCAGCGAGGCACAGGTAGAGGGCAGCTCATGTGGAAAGTGACCAAAAGAACCATAATTCTCTTCACTCTGGGTTTGATGATCTCAAATAGCTCCGCCAAAGGTTGGTATTGGTATTCGGAAGGTCTATCTGAATAACTTATTCATATATCGCATATGTTTTGGTACATTTTATATGTGAGGCTCATCAATTCTAGAATAAATTTACTTGTTTTGTTTTAAATATTTCCTTTAGCTTGAATTAAGAGCATACGAGATTCCTTAATGAACAATGTCATCATGTTGCATATGAATGTATATTTGAATTAGTAGACACATATGTTAATGTTTCACCATATTATCGAAAGTATTACAAACATAAAATGTCAATATGAGGTTCCATCTGAAACAATTTGTAGGTGGAGGTCTAGTTGAACTGAAGACCCTGCGCATCCCCGGTGTACTTCAGCGTCTGGCCTTGACCTATTTCGTCGTTGCTACGCTGCAAGTGTTCTTTGCAGGAAGAGGCCAGACTCTTTTACCAATAGAGGTGATACCTTGGGAAAATAAAACTCATTGGATGTATTTCTAAGTTTGGTTTTTAGTTTTCAAACACATATGTTCATGAACAAGTAACATATCAAACAATAAATAACTATAATATTGGAATCCAAATTATACGAATATTTAGAATTTATTATGATATCAAAATGGATGATTTTTTTTTTACAAAAAAAATAACAAAGAGAGTGTTCCTGTTGCCATTTAGTTTAATTAGACAGCTTAGAGAATTCATTTTGGGTGAGTGGCAATTAAAAAACCCTGAATCTTCTTCAAAATATGTCACGAATATGCAAACTTATTGATTTTTCTATTAAATATGTGCTTTTTAATTTTAAAAAAATCCATAAAATAGTAATAACTTTGTAACCTTTCGTTTTCAGGCAAGTTACAAGCGAATCACAGCAGATATTTGGCTCTACTGGCCCGAATGGTTAATCCAGTTGTCACTACTGGCTCTCCATATCTGTCTAACATTCTTCCTTCCGATAGAAGGATGTCCAACGTAAGAAATAGATTTTTGCTATTTCGTAATGTACTTGTACATCTTTTTCATCATATAATCGTAGCATAGTATTTGTAAAGTATTTGTACTTTAATAAAAACAAGTTTCTTTCTGATTTGTCAGGGGCTACCTGGGACCAGGTGGTCTCCACAACGATCTTGCCCATGAGAAATGCACAGGAGGCGCTGCGGGCTATATTGATCGCCTTCTATTGGGCGAGGCGCACATCTATGGTCATCCTACATGCACGGTATGGATAATGATCCCTCTGTCTTTGACATAAATTGTTAACAGAATGCGAGTACGGATACACTAAGTCTTTCGATAATGTTTTTTTTTCTTCCGATTATTGTTTGTAATAATTATCACTGGAAAAATGTTAGTATTATATATAAGATCTTTTGTGGCCATTATGTCTATGGCTATATCCTGTAATAGTCCCCATGGGGACTATCCCCTTTTTCATATATAAACCATGCAAAAGGGGATGGATATAGGAGTATATATATACTCCTGTATTGGTCCCCTTTGCCATACGTTAACTATGGAAAAGGGGACTGATATCGGAGTATATATATACTCCTGTAATGGTCCCCTTTGCCATACCTTAAACATGGGAAAGGGGACTGTTACAGGAGTATTATATAAGTGACGGGTAGCCCTCTCACACTATATATACTCATGTAATGGTCCCCTTTGCCATGCATTAACTATGCAAAAGGGGACTGATATAGGAGTATATATATACTCCTGTAATGGTCCCCTTTGGCATATGTTCAGCATTGAAAAGGGGACTGATACAGGAGTATATATAAACTACAGTGTGTTTATTGTCGGTTTTTCCCTGTGCTTAAACGAAACAACGCGCATTTCAGTGGTCACATTATTCGTTATCCAACATAGCTAAAATAGATGAATGAGTATCCTTTCATTACCCATCACCCATGGTTTGATCCACAGGTATATGTGAGAAAAGAGATAGATAGCCGTGAAATTTAGGGGGACTGATTCAGGAGTATATATATATACTCCTGTATTAGTCCCCTTTAAATGGGGCTTGCAATGTAAAAGGGGACGGATCCAGGAGTATATATATACCTGTGTTTGTATATAAATACCCTCTAAAAGGGATTTTTTTGGGGTAATTTATCAGGAAAAAGGGGCTTGGTTTATTTTTGGGTGGTTTTTCTAAAAGAATATATATGAATGTGATCAAATTTAGGGGGACCAATACAGGAGTATATAGGCGAGTAAATTTGTAGAAATCGTGACGAATATTTCATCAGGTATCTGAATATTTTTTTTGAGGACGAATGCGCGTTGTTTCGTTGAAGCCAAAGTTCAAACATGATATCATGTTCTACCTTTGGCCAGAACGAAATAACTTTCTTTCTTTATTATAATTACATTGTATTCTCTTTTAAAATGTATCTTTTATATTTCTAAACGATAATTCGGCATAGCGATCGAACCAGGTTTGAAATGAAATAATCTAGAACTAATAATTATGGCAACGATGAACTGTTATTTAGGGAGTATATGCGCGTAATTTCGTTGTAGCTAAAGGTAGAGCGTGATGATATCATGTTCAACCTTCGGCTATAACGAAATTACGCGCATTCCTTCCTTATATAATTATTAATATCTGGTATAAAAGGGTTTAAAAGGACGGACAGTTTGGCATAGTAGTTAGCGCTCTCGCGTAGCAGGCGTAAGGAACGTGGTTCGATCACCGCGACTACCACATCATTGTAAAAATATAAATCCAGAATAAGCAGGCTCTTCAAAGGGAAATTGCTTGAGGGTGAGATTAATCACAGCATTAATTTAAAGGAAGATATTTTTTTTATGTAATGTAAAATATTTAAAATGAAATATTTGGATATTTCATATTTCCTGTATAGAGATTTTTTTTCATACTCCATAGTTAATGTGAGGGCGCATGCCGTCTATGCCACAACTGCCAATATTGGGGTTCGAACTAGGGACCTTCTGATTCGCAGGCCGACGCTCTTCCACTGAGCTATGTGTCTGAAGACGCTTATATATACTCCTGTATCAGCCCCCATTTCAATGCTTTACGTATGGCAAAGGGGACCATTACAGGAGTATGTATATACTCCTATATCAGTCCCCTTTTGCATTGTAAAGGTATGGTAAAGGGGACCATTACAGGAGTATATATAGTGTGAGGGTGCTACCCGTCACTTGTATAATACTCCTGTATCAGTCCCCTTTCCCATGGTTAAGGTATGGCAAAGGGGACCATTACAGGAGTATATATATACTCCTATATCAGTCCCCTTTTCCATGGTTAAGGTATGGCAAAGGGGACCAATACAGGAGTATATATATACTCCTATATCAGTCCCCATGGGGACCATTACAGGATATAGCCATGTCTATACACTGGTTGTATGCTTTCTTTACACATTATATGATTGAGGTATAGTCTTTGATAGATGATCTGTCATTGTCTTTGATACATTATCTGTCATATTTTAGGTACCTTACCAAACAACAGTTCCTTATGATCCAGAAGGTATTCTGGGCACACTTACATCAATTTTCATGTGTTTCTTAGGTCTGCAGGTAAACTCCCTTTTGAATTTGGCTAAGCGTAGTTCCTTTTCTTAAAGTAATATGAAACTGTTTACGAACCAGTTTCAATTTCCTAATCGATTTAAAATAGCCATATGTATTTTATTTAATAAATGGTTGGCATTATTAGTAGTTAAGGAAAGCTAATTCTCAATAAGCCCCTAATATTGAATTTTACTTTGCAGGCAGGTAAAATTATCATCCATCATCCCGGTCATGTGCAAAGAATCTACAGGTGGCTCATTTGGTGCGTTATTACGGTAAGACTTTCTTTTTATAAACCACATTGATAATGCTTTATATGTGTCTAAAATTTAGATGTCCCTGTACTGCAATTTCATAAACGAGTTCTCAATCAAATGCGAGTGCAGGATTAAAACCCATATCATGTCTGCGAAATTAAATTTATCCGACTTTTTTACAAATCGTCTATTCCAGGGTGTCATAGCTGGAGGATTATGCATGTTTCAACAGGAGGGGGGCGTCATACCCGTCAATAAAAATATGTGGTAAGATACATAGAAACAAAATCCTCTATATTGATAAAAATCATTTTAAATAAATTTATTTACCCGATTATTTTGGGCTTTAAACACACACAGTCTTGGTAATTTTTGTTTTAGATTAACATTCAACTCTCAAACTGCGCTTCGCCGAGCTAACTTCATTTCTTTTTCGATTGGTGTGTTCCTTGATCTTTACAGGTCGGTGTCCTTCGTATTGGCACTTTCGTCCATGGCCTACGTACTGCTGGCAGTCTGTTATCTCCTTATCGATGTTTTCAAGCTGTGGTCAGGCGCCCCTTTTATTTTTCCAGGTAAATTCTATGAATAATATAATTGATTAATATGTAATTTCACTTTTATTTTAGCATCAACCTTTAATGATTTTGGGTGTTTGGGGTATCTGGTTTTAACAGATAGACAGCCTTAATAGCCTTAAGTATAGGCTCGTTTTAAAAATGGATAAGCGGATAGAACGTTGCACAATGCTCGTATATATTATCAGGGCATGATAACACATCAATATCTTATATTTTTGTGCACAATGTAACAATAGGACAATCAACTTAATATTTTCATTAACATAGATCCAAGAGATCAATAGGAGGGTGTTCTTTTGTATGACCAAACATGATTTTATCGTCATTGATGCGATGCTTAAAAATCATTGTCTATTTCCCTTCTTACTACAGGCATGAACTCGATCGTGATCTACATGTGCCATGAGGTCTTCCACACTTACTTCCCGGTTCAGTTCGCAGTCGCGCAATCGCATGCCGCGCAACTGGCCATGCATCTCTACGGTGCTCAGGAATATATATATATTTAATAATTGTCTCATTCCCTTCTTATTTACTTACAGGCATGAACTCGATCGTGATCTACATGTGCCACGAGGTCTTTCACACCTACTTTCCCATTCAGTTCGCCGTTGCCCAATCACATGCCGCGCAATTAGCCATGCATCTCAATGGTGCCTCCCTCTTTAAATAATTGTTTCATTCCCTTCTTGCTAACAAGGAATGAACTCGATCGTGATCTACATGTGCCACGAGGTCTTTCACACCTACTTTCCCATTCAGTTCGCCGTTGCCCAATCACATGCCGCGCAATTAGCCATGCATCTCAATGGTGCCTCCCTCTTTAAATAATTGTTTCATTCCCTTCTTGCTTACAGGCATGAACTCGATCGTGATCTACATGTGCCACGAGGTCTTTCACACCTACTTTCCGGTGCAATTTGCAGTTGCGCAATCACATGCCGCTCAGCTAGCCATGCATCTCTACGGTGCCGCACTCTGGACTTGTGTCGCAGCGGTGATGTACTATAAAAAGGTCTTCATTGCTATATAGCGATACTTGGACTAAAAAAATATATACGATAGCTAATTAGCCGTGTTGGTACTGGAATTCATGGCAATATTGAACGATACATAGCGGAGCACTGACAAAAATATAGCGATGATGTAAAGGATGGTGCCATTATTATGATTAATAGTCATAAGTGCTCGCTCTAAATAGATACAAATAGTCAAATACACATTTACATATATTTTGTTTTACGAGGAGAAGGAGGGGGGAGTTTATTTTCACAATGTCTTATAGATTAGGAATTTTGGAATCTGTCTTTACATGACATACTGGTTATATAGTTTTTATTTATTGAATTAAAAGACAGATGTATAGAGCTCGTTGCATTTAATTCGATTTACATTGTACAATGACGTGTGCTTGCCATTTTGCATAAGTCTAAGTAAAACTGAATCTTGTAAGAAAAAAATGAACATGTAACTTATTCTAACTTATTCTAACTTTATTCAGTAAAGACATATTTATTCAGTGTTTAAAGTTTTGATGCAAGCAAAGTTTGGTTCACATTGAGGTGCATCACAGTGTATATGATCAAAACTCACTTCAGTTTTTGCTGAATCGTTCCATTTTTGTATACAATCAATAAAATCATGTTTCCTAGCTGTTTGTTGAAACTGGTAAAAGTCAGTGTATTTCTTTTTAGTGTGAAAAATGTCGAAAAAAAATCATAAATAAATATATAAACTTTATAAATAACTTAATTTTGATTTTTTTAATGACAAGCAATATTAAGCATATAACTATTTTGATGGCAGTAGAATTAAAATAATAATACATGTATTATGTAAGCATATAACATTTTTTCAGTGACACTGTGTAAAATTCAAAATCCTAAAATCTGCGGGATTGTGCAATTGCAAAGAGATACAAATTCTTAAACTCAATAAAACGAAGAAAAAAATCATGAGAGAGTATACATGTCATTTATTTATACGTTTATTCTATCAGCCTAATAAAATTGTCATAAAACTACAAGAGAATGTAATTTTCAATGCACAACAAGCTAATCAGCGTAAGAAACAACAGATGATGTCATATAAATAATAACTTTAACACTACAATCCACTCACTCTCATTGCGGGATTGTTTACTGGTATACATGTATTATCAACGACTTAAATCATGTTTATTTATAGCTCCTGTTGTGTGAGTGTGTTTGTGCTGCTGGTATATGGCAATGTCGAAATCTGACTCAGTCCTTATTGCACTGGTCAGCAGTTAAATTGCTGTGCACTCGTTCATTATCATCAATAAGCAAACAAGCAACACGCATAGCGTTAATCTTCTATAGTTTAATAGTAAAAATAACAATGTTCTCTTTAAGTATCGCCCAAAGCTCATGGATTTTACACGAAAATGTGACGAAATGTGGTGAAATCAGACGAATTTGCCCGAAATCAAGGAAAGACTAAAAAACTAACAGAAACCACTAACGTGTCAATTGTCAGTTGGCTGTAAAATACATTTTATTTGAAATGAAATCTTGTCGTTGCATTTCTTCATAATTTTGAGCTACAGTATAATGAGATAACACTTCTATAGATGCGACATTATATAAGTTTCAAAGATTACCGAAAGTAAGACAGACAGACGGATGAGTTGTTACCTACACCCGTAAGTTGTATGAAATATTTTTAAATAATTTACTTTCGTTGTTACCAATATCCCAATTTAACATGAAAATGCTAATTATGTCTTTAAACAGATTCACAATAATGAGTATATAAATTTTTGAATAGAATGTAGACTATAAATACTTTATTGTAATAAAAGTGATTTATTAACATGTCTTTTTTCCCTTGATTATATTAGACGGTTTCATCTCATTAAATTTCACTAAATAGAAATCGAATGATAGTCTTTTAATTAATCAACTTTTTTTAAATATATATCTTTTCCAGCATTTTCATCAGGATTCATATAAAAGGGCATCGATTTATTCTTATTTCCATAATCATCATATATTTATTATTTCAAGCGTTACACGCTACACTGGCCACAATTTTGCTTTACATCGAAGCCTATATACAATATAAACCAGCCTATACATAAATTATTATATGTCAAATGTATTCTTTATTTCAATCGATGTGTAATACGACAATATATCACACCAGATATCGATCAAAATATTAAATTAATAGACTAGATCACCATGGCTTATTTTCATATCACAGTATGTAGCACCAAATCAATAGGCAACATATAGATAATATATTATAACGTTTCATAAATGATCGTACTTATTCATTATAAATACAAATGTATATTTATCATAATATTTAATAGTGAATATATAATCGATGAAACTATTCTATTGGACAAAATATTCGATTCATTGACTAGCTTATTACCAAGATTAGTCCCAATACACATAGTAATACGCAGCACCAAAATAAACCATCAGTCTCTTATCACCAAAACCAATCACAAATCAGACTAAGTGTCCTCACTATCCGTTAAGTCCAACGCCTCATCATCCACCTCCTCGCTCAATCTATTAATCTGCTGACCTTGCAAATTCGCAAACGAGCGCCGATTGGCTTGCAACCTTGGTCCGCCGGGCGTCGAACTCAAAACGAGACCGGAATCGGCTTCGAATGACGACGCAGTGCCGAAGGAGCGCCGATGCGCTTCGGCCCGATGGGCGCGCGTAGGAAAGATGGGCTCGAAGTCGAAAGCGTCGGCGGAACCGTAGGACCTGACAATTAAAGAGAAAAGAAATATGATAGCACTTAAAGCAGCAAATTTATAGATATATTGCAGATTCGCAAACGAGCGCCGATTGGCTTGCAACCTGGGCCCGCCGGGCGTCGAACTCAAAACGAGACCGGAATCGGCCTCGAATGAAGACGCGGTGCCGAACGAGCGCCGATGCGCCTCGGCCCGGTGGGCGCGGGTGGGGAATATAGGTTCGAAGTCGAAGGCATTGGCGGAACCGTAGGACCTGTAGAATATGGATCAAGAATCAATACATAATCAACTTCTTCGCTCAATCTATTGATCTGCTGACCTTGCAGATTCGCAAACGAGCGCCGATTGGCTTGCAACCTGGGCCCGCCGGGCGTCGAACTCAAAACGAGACAGGAATCAGCCTCGAACGATGACGCGGTTCCGAAAGAACGCCGATGCGCTTCGGCCCGGTGGGCGCGGGTGGGAAAGATCGGTTCGAAGTCGAAAGCGTCGGCGGAACCATAGGACCTGACAGATAAAAGAAAGCAAAAATATGATAGAATTTAAAGCAGCGAATATACATATATATATTGCAGATTCGCGAAAACGAGGGCCGAATGGCTTGCAATCTGGGCCCGCCGGGCGTCGAACTCAAAACGAGACCGGAATCGGCTTCGAACGAAGACGCGGTGCTGAAGGAGCGCCGATGCGTTTCGGCCCGGTGCGCGCGGGTGGGAAAGATGGGCTCAAAGTCAAAGGCGTCTGCTGAACCGTAGGATCTTTAATGGGAATACAAGAGATAAATGTTTTATTTTAAAAAATAGTCGGCTTTTTCGTTAACAAAAATGTAGAAATATAAATGCAAATGCAGAAAAAAAATGTTTAAAAAACACAACTAAGATGATTTCGGTTCCATAATGTTTGCACCCGGTAAACATACTTTGAACTTAATTTTGGTGCTGACATTTTGGTTCTAATATTTTAGAAATACAAGCCAGTTAAAAGACAACATATAGTTTCAAATGATTGTTAATATACCTTCTACGAGCTTCCAGTCTGGCCTCTTTACTCGGAAACAGTGGACTCTTCTCCGCGCCGCCCTCCGACTGACTCAATAACCTACTCCGCGAATGTGACAATGAATCCGACAGCCTTCCTACAATCTCTTGAGTAATGGGTTCAGGGACCATTGATTTTCCGTAATCAGCATATTGGTAATTCCATGCGACGGCGATGAAAATGAAGACGTCGAGAAGCATGAGACCGCCTAACAGGAAGAGGAAGTAGTCCACGTGGCCATCGTTGATTTCATCTGGTACCCATTCATCTATTAAAATATAAAATGAAAACATTTATCTGTTAGATACAGATATGATTGATGCTTCCTGACAAAAATACATGTGCTCCTTTTTTTATGGCGTCAATGTTTATTTTGTATAAATATGTGATAATTGTTTCATACATTGTTAAGCCTTTATATTGTCCACATCATATCGATTTGCTAGTGCGTATATTTCACATGATGAAATGTATCGTCAACTGTAAAATCTCTCTTTTCTCCTAGCACAACGTCTTTATGTTTCTAATCCACTATAAGATTTGAAATTTACAACATTTATGATTCATCGAAATGTATAAAGATGAATTTTTGATTAATATTTATATTTATTCATTAATTTAAGCCATAATCTGTGATCAAACATAGCATCCTTTACCTGGTGCCGTGGCACTATTGACTATGTTAAGTAGGGCCGACCCAACCAGGAAGCCGGCGCCGTTGGTAACGAGGTACATGCCCATGACGAAGCCCTGCACAGGGGCTGGTGACTGCGAGTACGAAAACTCAAGACCTGTCGAATAAAGATGGTGGCTCTTAGAAAGTATGGGGACCGAAAACTATGATGATTTGATATGCAACTCATTTAAGGCCATTAATCAAATTGTCTCAAATTGGATGCATATCAAAACGACATGGGAATGTTACTTAACATAAAGGTGTTAAAGTTCGATGCTTAAAGAAAATAAGCTCAATATGATACAGTCCCCTTATGCTACGAACAATGCTATATAGAAATTAGCCCTTTAAAAACAATGCTCATCAATCGCACATAGCCATCAAAGCATGGGCAAATAATAACTAAAAGAGCTAAATTACTCATATATATATAGTATTTATCTTAAATACTATGACAAATAAGCAGTCAATAGTGTGCTTATCGAATGGAAGATTCTTTACGGTATTAAATGATTTTGGAAATATACCTGTACCTGTACAAGCTGCAAACACTTCGCTGGCTCCCATGAACATGTACTGTGGAATTTGCCAAAATACACTCAAATGAGACGCGTTGTAAATCACTCCGGCAACCTCTTGCTCCAAAGGCCCGTTTTTGGCAATATCCTTTTTGCGCAAAATCTCGAGTCCGCCACCAAGCAAGACTGAGCCCATGACCAGGGCGAAGCCGAGACCTGTGACATAAAAAATATATAAGAATTGCATTCTGATATTTAGAGGATATTTGACAATATAATTATATTTGAATATTTTTTGTTCATGTCTTAAATATTATATTGTCGACGATGAAATGGTGTCCCTTAAAAGTTATTCCAATTTTTCAATTTAGCGACGAAATGTTTAGCCGGAATATGACAGATTAGCATTTGAATAGACCTTACAGTATCGCAATAAATCGAACATGCTACTGCTATGATAACTTAAAATACTGCAAGGTATCAATGCATTTTTCTAAATGGTTATATTAAAAGCGAAATTTAAATATGAATTAAGGAGAAAAAATGGGTCAAACTACATACATGTTGTTAGATAAGCATTTGAATTAAATACTATTTATACATATAAATGCAAACACATTCGAAACATTCAATTCCATGCACAAAAGTTAGGAATGGTTGGTTAAATGGTTCAAAAACGAAAACAAATAGCACAACTTATAAAACTTATTAAAAAAACTTAGACATTATATTTCATTAAACATATAGCCTACTTATATGAATATAAAATTTCGAAATCATCTTCTATAAACCGCCCCCACTGTCCCCTCCCAAACCCTGCGAAAATTGCATAATCCATAACCCCCTTGCTTTAAGATTACCTTGCAATGTTTTAAACTAAGTTAACTATCTCCCATGACAAAAACACGGGAATATGAACAGCGATCGGAATATACCTTACCTATACGTTGAAGCAATGTCGGCTTAATACGAAATCGAAGTAGAAAAGGAAATATAATACGATCAAGTAGAGGTAAAAGACACAATATGATTGTGACGTTGATGAGACTCAAGGAGGCGGCAGGAACTGTGAAGCTGCCCACTTGTAGGTTGAGACGGGTGCCTTGTAGCAGATATGTGTTACTCGTCTACAAAGCGAAGCTGTTATCATGCACTTGCGGCGGACCTGTTCTGTCTTAGGATGACCACTCGTATTTAGTGCTAAGAGTAATACTATATTTATATCTTGAATACAGTGGTTACAGGGTTCGAAATGTAGGTAAGTTTGTTAGGAAAACAATAAATAAAACAATAATAACACATGTGAAATATTATTTAAAAAAAAAACAGTTACTATGATTTGGAATTATTTCGAGCTTTTAATTTCAATTGGTTTAACAATTTCCTGTTCAATTTAGCAATAATTTTTCCACCATATTATCAAATGGGGTGGCTGTAAATTTGTATTGGTCAAAGAGCGTTATTTACTTCGATCACGATTTTTTTTCACCGCTATCCAGAGTCAGCATATAAGCTTAAAACGCGAATTGAAATACATGTAATTCCAAATATTGATAGATAAACAAAACAAAACAAACCAAGCCAATATATTAATGCGAAACAAACACATTAAAACTTTTCATGTAAATGTCATTAATATTAGGGGGAATATGAGACATGAAAAATACATACTGTCCCGGGTTATGAATAAAATTGTAAGTAGGCTACTTTAGCAAATAATACAATAACCACACATTAAAACTAGATAGTGTTAAATATCAAACATCAATTTCAAACATGCGAACACATGATACACATTCCCTCACATTTACCTGAGAATACAAGCACCCATAAACAACCGACAGCAAAAATATCGGGAACATTCTCCACAATGCTTTAGCTCCCTCTACTTCTATTTCTTCGTAATTTCCGCCATTTTTAAAGGACGCATAATCATAAATAGAAGGCAATTTGAGAACGTCTTTCTTGACTCGATATTTTTCCCAGGCGTGGAACTGAAGACGGAAGTAACGTGAGAGAACATCAGTACCTGAAAAGAAATATAATTTCTGGTCACTTAAATGGTATTACACATAAAGGTGAATGTATTCAAACTAGAAACCCATATCTTTAAATGAATCAGAATGTAATACATTATATTTCAAGAGTTTTGATAAATCATGGCTAGGCGATTTTTACTAATTATAACATTTCTTGACTTAACATCGCTAAACGCTTAATCGTTTGAAATGTTTTATGGAGTATGATTCCGCATATCCGTAAAAACCACAAAGAAAACAGCAAGGATCATCGATTTTATACAGCATTTCAACATATTCCCTAACCCCCGGTGGTTTTCAACATAGCGCTTAGTCGGAAGTTAAAGAGCAGGATCCATTCTCCGCTTTAACATACCCCTTTTAAGGGTTAAAGTTAAGTGGAGCGGAGAATATCTGTCCTCGTCAGCAACGAGCATGGTGACAAATCACATGAATAACATATAATCTGAATCATACCTCCCGGTGGTTTATGTACATAGCGCTTTGTAGGTATAACAAAGAGCACAACAGCAACGAGCATGGACACAAAGGGAATGAAGTAGCCGATAGCGAAGCTGATTTCCTGTTGCACGTAGACAACCAGCGAAAAGGCGATGAAGCCACCAACGTTCACGAACCAGTAGAACCTGGAAAACACCCAAAAAATATATTTTTAATGAATTTCCGTGTTTTCATGCACCAATATTTGTTATATACAATCAGTGAATCCTTTGTTTAGTTGGCTAGATATACGAGCCAGAAGCACCTGAAACATGTTCAGAAATCAGTGAAAGAATCGTACATTGCAGTGACAGGATGTTTGATGTGTTTGCCTAACTACACCATGCATGATCGTTTTACACATGTATGTTTAAGTGAAATATTGACCGAGCAGAATATAGTCCGAGCAGATATTCTCGAAACAATAAATGACAAAATCATGTAAGTACATGTACTATATTTTGCAACATTTCATTCGTATTTGCAATGACACACACAAGACCATTTACGTTTAATACCGCGCTAGGAAGAATTCCTAAACTTGAGCGTTTTTGACATGACGTGACTGAAGTGCTTTTTAAACTATACTAACCAGTTAAAGTAGGACGTGACATGCTTGGGTCCCATGTGAGCAACCTGCTCGGCGCCGAAGATGCTGACGTTCGACTTTAGACCGCCCGTACCGAAGGCGATCAACAGGATGCCCGTGATGTAAAGGATAGTTTTTACTCGCTGTAGAAAGAAAAGAGAGCATTGTAATAGGTTTTGTCATATATAAAAATGAGCCAGCGTCATTAATATAACAAGTCCCTGTTGCATTGAATGGAGATTCGTTCTCCATTCCATATTAAAATTTATGTGCAATGAGCAACAGACTGTGTTGGCTTTCGAATTCTAATTTTCTTTTTTTTTTCCAATGAGATAACCTACAGAAACAAGTAAACTTTATCTCGAAGAAAGCAGAATTTTATTTATTAAGATTTCAAAAGTAAAAAGTGTGGCTTAATTTAATCGCAAAAAGGATGTTCTTTTTTTTAAACTCACCAATGGTATAACTTCGTGTCCAATCAGGTAGACATAATCGATTGCCACAATAGGTAATATGGCAAGTCCTAAAATAATAAAAATTGGAAAGCAAAACTGAATAAATGCTCGATTTACGACAATGATTAAAACGTATCATTTACTTCTTAACAGTACATGTACAAATAATTACCAAATACATACATTAAGCATGTATATTAATCTATCTAGACTAGGTATTATAAACGAAAGAGAATCTTATGTTAGTAGAGTTTTTAAAATGTTTGATGGTTAAGAAGCCATGATATAGCTGCTTTACATCCGTAGACGAATTAAAGCTGTAGAAAGCAGAGGTTACAAGTCACTTTAACCCACCAATAACAAATATAATGCCGCTGATGAGAATAGTTTTATATTTGCCAAGTATCGCATCCGCCAACCACCCAGCAAAAGCAGGTATCAAGAAACATAAACCTTTAAGAATAAAACCGTATATTTTAAGTACGAAATCTTTTAGTTTCAAAAATAAGAAAGCAAGGCATTTGGTAAAACGGCGTGATTATGGATATTAATATCAGCAGTCATATTAGAATGTTAAGCCTATGTAGGGCTTTACAAAACATGCTTCTTAATTAAAACGTTTTGAAACGATTTATTTCTAACATTTTGAAATTACTAAACTGATTAGCAAGCTATGGATTATTCTGAATTATCATTTAGTATTGATAAGATTTTAAAATTACTAAACTGATTAGCAAGTTATGTATTAGTCAATTAGTTTTTAAAAGATAAACAAAAAAATGTATATGCTAATGATAAATGTAAATGCTTCTTACCAACAAATAAAAGATTAAGCGTTATAGCATCTGCAGTGTGCATTTCTAGGACGTTGGTACAAAATATGACTAAATTGCCAGTGACACTATAAAACGTTATACGCTCGCATAACTCGGTACCAAGAATACACACAACAGGCAGACTTTTAATGACCCATCGATTCGCATAGTCTTTGCTGCTTGATCTAGGCTTCTCAACCTCAATACTGCGCTCAAACGTCAAACTCCGCGATTTCTGTGATTCACTGCTGATTGATTCCGAACTGCATCCGAGCAAAGGATCAGATTCGTCTTCAGACTGTACAGCTTTCTCCATAGTGTCCACTGAAAAAATAATAGACACAATAATCAGGATTGTGTACATGTACATGTATATATGTAATTGAGACATAAGCGATAAACGTACAACAGTATTTGAAAAACGAATAATTGAAATCTAAAAGAAAGATATCACATCAACATTCAATTAATTTAAATATTTATCACCAATCACGAGCTATCTACAAGTAACTCAAGTTTATGCTCGTAGGTAAGTATTTAAGGAGTGGCCAGTTTTCTTCAAATGAAATGTTTTTTGCACTGTTTCTTTGAGATTTAAATATAATGTGAAAATAGGTCGGTCCAGACGAATTCCCATTAGTTTGACATGATTCACAGGATCAGAAACGTACCCGCACGAGAAACCGATTTCGAACGATTTTTTAAAACAATGCAATGGCAATATACAATTGAAATGACAAATAAAAAAGGGATAAGCATAGTATTAATCAATGTTAACATGAATACTGAACATCAAATTTCAATGAATACAGAAACGTTTCCTGGTTCTACAAGTATCCTTACTCGCATTTATCGAATCAAGATCAAGTAAGTTTCGAAAGGTTCAGTACAAATAAATCAGAATTTACATAATTTATGTAAGACATCAATAGTTCGCTTATCTATTCATTTATAATCAACCGGTCCATTTTTGTAGTGACATTGTATTGTATAAAAAATATCGCAATAAATCAAGACAGGCGTCTGTGATAGGTTCTTGTAATTCGTAGAGTGGGTGCTTTCCGAAAATGTGATATATTTACTATTCCTTGTTTTATGAATTCATAGAAAAATAGTTATTTCGTATAATTCTTAAATATCAATGAGAATCACCTTTTTAAACATGGAAAACTTAAACTGGGCGATATTTAGAGATTTGTTTACTACAACATTAACAACTGCATCACAAAGGTAAATATACATTTGTCAAAAACAATCTCGAAAGTTAAATTCGCGGACACAGCAAATGTTCACTTCTTATATTGTGCAATTTATAGTTAACTAGTATACATCACATATCAGGCGCGGATTTAGAGGGGGGCGCACCCGGCGCACACGCCCCCCTGTTCGTCCTTATATATAAGACCAAAAAAATAAATTTGCGCCCCCCCTCCGGTTCTGTCTGATAATTTATACTGTTTGCGCCCCCGGTTCAACATTTTCTGGATCCGCGCCTGCATATGTCCGTCCAAATGTTAGATAGATAGTATTCTTCTTCTATATATAGAGAAGTCCGTCAATAATGACGATTTTTTCTGGCATGTGTGGCTATATATAACAATATAACAGGAACGAACTCAAAGCAGGCATGTGGGACTAAAACCACTTATATGTAGTTAGTACTTTGTGAGCTCGGCGTGGATGATTCAGAAACCCCGGCTTTGAAAGTTTCTAAGCTTTCAGAACCCTTTTTATGCTAGCTTGTAATGTGTTACACTGACCTGTGGTCATGAGGAAAAAAATGTTCTGAAGTTAGTGGTGGAGAACTGAATATATTGTTATCGTGGTTAGAAAGGGTTGATTGAAATAGGTATTGAGAGTGTGGGATGTCTAGACCGTAAATGATTTCATAGAACATTGTGAGGCGTGACTTGCACCTACGCTGTTGTGGCGAGTCCCATTCCAGTTGACGAAGCATATCTGTGACAGAGCTAGTATTATGGCCTCCTATTGGTAACGTAGCGAGCCGCCCTCTTTGGTGTCTAGGTGAGGATGCCATACTTGACAAGAATACTCGATGATAGGTAGGACTAAAACTTTTGATGTTACGTTTAAGAAAGTCGATCGATCGATTTTCTTTTTTAACAGTTTTGCCAATGTAAAGAGACCAAGATAAGTCTTTGGATATCCCAACGCCGAGATAAGTGGTAGATTCTAGTGACTGCAACATAGTGCCTTTGAATGTGTAGCTGTTGAGGAGTGGTTTACATCTCTTTGATATGTTGAGAACGAAGCATTTGTGTGGGTTTAACTCCATAAGCCAGTCATTCTCCAAATCACTAAGAGTTGCTAAGTCTTGTTGCAAGATAGAATGGTCTAGATCGCTTTAAATTTGCCGGAAGATAGTACTATCATCCGCGAACAGACGGACCGAAGATTTTACCCTACTTGGTTGATCATTAATGGAAATAAGGAAGAGGGTAGGCCCAAGAACGGTTCCCTGTGTGACCCCAGAGTTTACGTCTGCAGTGTTAGAACTAGTACCGTTGAGGACGACTTGCTGACAAGAATGCCTTGATACAAGCATTTGTTGTCCCCATAGTGGTTAAGATAGGATAACCAATATCAAGTACATTTACACAATAATTTAAATGATACAAGGTGGTGCTTGTCGTTCTTTCGTCATTTATTTATATTCCCCTCACATAACAAAATAATTCGAGAAAATTCCCACATATAAAGAAAATTGGAGGTGCATCTTTGGTCGACATGTAGACAGATCAACTTACTAAAACTTTTTTTTTTTCAATCGACTTGGGCATGTAAATGGTAGATAGGTAGATATATGTACTTTTAGACAAATATAGAGATGGAAAGGTAGACATGCGGACAGTTGGAACATCAGCGTATTAAGTTTAACAACTCAATATTGATATGTACATAATAAGCAGGTAGACAGGTAGGTAGGCAGACAGGTCGGCACATTGAAAGTGTAGTTAAAGCAAAACCAAATATCTATACTGATATATCAGTTAGTTATATGGGCATGACAAATATAACGATTGTTAGATATATTTGCAGGACGAATATAAAGTAATGTTCTCAATATTGTACGAATACAAATTTTGATTACATTCTTACAATTTTTCCAAACTATATAAATTATGTTCATCCACTCATTTATGTATCAAAACTTAGAGTTTAAAAACTTTATATCTTAGCTTGCACATATACACAGTGTGACACTGATTAATACGTCGTTTTAGCCTGACAATTCGTTTTGTTTTGTCTGTCCATCAGTGTACCTATCCATTTGACAACATATAAACATGTCCATCTGTCAACCTGTTCAACCCTCATGACTTATTGATAACTGCATCACAAATTTGCCGATAACTCTTTTTATTCGGCGAAGGAATTCGATTGAAACTCGACACCTGACATTGGAAGATGCTTCCCTCTAATTCAAATTCTAATGGATTTATATGACTTAAGTCTTATTTAATAATGTTCATGCATAATGCGTTAAAATAAGATTTTTTTCAGAAGTAACGATTCAAAATGTGTGTGGAAAAACGCACAGTGTTCTCATACTGGTAAAATGTTTGGAATCAGCTAAAATCAGAGAAAAAGCTTTATCAAGACTTTTTAAAAATTGTATTCTCTAATGTATGCATATGGGAAACTCAAAACACTCTAAATATGTATACTACTAAATATGTATACTATACTAGAAATGTACTACCGCAAGATGGCCCGGGATTTATATTAATTCATTTTAATTTATTTTCTTACAATTTAATGATAGCACACCATGTCACAAAATAAAAGAAATACTGGGATAGCTGAAGAAAAAAATGGATAGCTGAAACCATTAACAAATCATGCATATATTTATTATTCAAAATTAAAAGGCACATTCACATAAATTAAGTGCTCCAAAATAATGCCTAATGCTTTTTTTAATAGACGGGATACAGTGCTATGTTTTCGAGCTTTCGGTTTTCCAGCTTTTATTTTCTGACTTTTTTTTGTGCGTGAAAGCGGCTTATATGTTTTTCACCATTTCAAAATTGTTTGTTCTGTATCATCAGTCATTCAAGAATCAATTTTCTTTGTAATAGAATATATATAATGGAATGACCCAACGGACAAGTGAATCAAGAGGAGTGGGCAAGTTAAGGACAGAGACAAGGGAGATGCGCCGAATCGAGGATCGTCGAATTGGTATGGGGGAGACAAAAAATGATGTGTTCCACCGGAAAAGTGGATCAAGTAGAGTGAGCAGAGCTCAGGGAGATGCGCCGAATCGAGTGTCGATGAATTGGTATAGGGAAGACAAAGAATGGAATTTCAAAACAGAGAAAATGGATCAAGATGAGTTATGGGTAGAGGCCAGGGAGATGGGCCGAATCGGGGTCGATTAATTGGTATGGGGGAGGCAAAAAATGGTATGTCGAAACATAAAAATGGGTCGTGAGGAGGGGAACGAATTACGGGCAAAGGCAAGGGAGATGTGTCAAATCGAGAGTCGATTAATTGGTATGGGGGAGACAAAAATGGTATGACAAAACGGAAAAATAGATCGTGAGGAGGGGACGAATCATGGGCAGAGGCTAGGGAGATGCGCCGAATAGAGGGTCAATTAATTGGTATGGGAGAGACAAAAATGGTATGTCAAAACAGAAAAATGGATCAAGAGGAGTGGGACGAAATATGGGCAGAGGCCAGGGAGATGGGCCGTATCAAGAATCGACGAATTGGTATGGGAGAGGAAGCTGGAGGAGAGGTGCACCAATGCAATTAATGTCGAAATAGTCTTCGGCAATGCATGATGGCTTGGTGGGTGTAAAAATTAGTGATTTAAGAGTAGATAAGAGCTTGGGGATGAGAGAGTGAGGTATATATAGTCGGCAAAAGGAAGTACGGGTGACGGTAAGGGGAACACTATATTCAAGTCCCACCATGGCCCTTATTAAGAGTCCACATGGTTGAGATCCCTGTTATAAAGGAGGGGGTAGGTAGCTTATATGTGCGTTGGTGAGAAGTGCACGATTTATATATCGGGATGGGCTAAGGCCCTCACCAAGGGAAAACGGCAAACGGCTTAGATTGTATCCAAGCAGGTGTCTGGGTATGGGGGGGGGGAGGGACATCGACCCTTATCTATCAGCACTTACCGCACTCAAACCTCCATTAACTAGCCACATGCTGAAGGGACGTTCAGCGAGCATGCCTTCCAAGGGGTAGGATGAGAATTGGCTAGAGGAAAAGAGAAGGAGAGGAGACATACCCGCTTAATAGAGGTTCCCCCCTGTGGCACAGAGTGGCATTTAACGGGGTGGGCGAAAGCCCTGGCAGCCGTACCAATACCAATACCAAAAAAATCTCCAAATACAGAACCGTTTTCGCTGGGATAAGTTTTTTACTCGACCGCGGTTTCGGCTGGGATGAATATAACAAGGATTAGAATCGAGGGCCAACCTCGGGTAAATTTATAAATGGAACGATCGGTTTTTCCTAAAAGCATGTGGCCTCAGAATCTAAAAACAGAAACCAAAATGGCGGTTTCAAGCAAAATGTGCGAATTTTTAATTTTCCAGAAATCATTAATTATTCCATTCGAAATTTCATTTACTTTGTAAGCTTTTGATTATAAATCATTTAAGCTTTTATTTCTTGGCATTAATTCAAATTGCAGTGTTTACGGAACTGGCGGAGCAGCCGATGGTCGACGACTCATTCGAAACATTTATGATATTCTGTCTCGTTTCTAATCCCCGTATCTTCATCCCAGGTTTCGGCGACAAAATTACTGAGCTGCTGTCAAATGTAAACACTTCCGGGTTGTAGTTCCAAGCTAAACACCCACAAAAACGCGATCAAACCTCTTTATCTGGTTTTATTATTTCAAATTTATGTATGCAATGTTTCATTCAATACATTGTCTTTGCATTAAATGTGACATAATGAATGACACCTTGGTAACTTTTGCATTTGAGGGGCACTAGTTAAGTAATCTAAACAAAATAAAAATCCCATTTTCACATTGATAGCATCATGCATTGGCTTAACCGTCTAGGATATATTATATCCTTCATACAATGGATTGGATATGGCAGTACACGATCTACGTATGACGGTGAGTGGGTTATAGGAAATACATATTTCCGAGCAGATTAATTGTTATCAATACGAGTGCGTACACGTAATTTTCCGGGGCACGCGCTTAGCCGGATTGTTCCAATGAATAAAAAAAACTTTGGAAATGCTTTTGACGCTTTTTGGACCATCGCTTTAGTTTACACTGAATACGATGTCTATAATAAGAGAACAATCAACATACCACTGGTAACCTTATTTGGTGCAAACGTCTCGTTTCTTAACTAGTAATAAACATAGTCTAAATAAGCCTGTGCTTTAATGTAATTAGCTATGTTTCAAACGAACTCAAAACATAGTAGACGTTTATGAAATAACTAGTATGTATCAGGACATGTACAGTGATTTTGCTTCTTACTTTTCTTATCTAATAATAGCTTTGATTATACTAGCCATGCCAATTGAATTGAAATTGAATATATTTTCAAGGGCATTTATAAAGTTATAACGGACCTACCCCGATATTAATTTCAGGAGTCAATTCAGCCGTTGAAAATGGCATAGGATCAATAGGCCTGGCAACACTTATAAGTATCACAACACTTATATGTGTGATCAAGCTGGTCGCAATGTGTGCCGAGTTTTGCAAAAAGCAGCAGAGTTTCAAGGTAAGTCAAATGTTGTCTTAAAAAACCCAGACTTTAAAAGTAAGGTGTATATGTTTTGATCACCTTTTTATGGAAACGAAAAGGAGAAAATTAAGACTTTTAGAAAGGATATAAATAAATGAAAATAAAGGCATGGATTTTTCTCACTCCTTTTCCCATAGATTGATACTTGATTCTGAATGTGTTCTTAAGTATTTATGAGAATTCAAGAATGAATATTGCGAAGCCTGACAATGTTAAGTTGCTTTTCCCTATGCTGTGGCATTTATGCTCTGACAGGACAGTTGGCATGGTCTCGTGAAAAAAAAATGTTTTGAGAACGGTTACATATGTATTAGAGGCAAAACAAAGTGTTTATCAACCATTTAGCATAAAGCAAACGCATACCTTCTGTGTCCCTCGATAATTATGCATAATTGGTGTATAGACTCCATTTGTCAAGTGTAATGATGTGTATATTCCATGGGCCATGTATTATTATGACATATCATACAGAAATTCACCGACCACGTGGCATCGGCTGACCTTGAAATGAATGCGGTGGCGTCGCCGGTCGCAAGCGATTTTACCATGTACCCGCCAGAAATGAATATTCTCTGGGCCCTCAATAATGTTACTTAGTTGGTATATTTACTATCATTTGAAATCATGACTTATCATGCAGGAATTCACCGACGACGTGGCATCGGCTGACCCTGAAATGAATGCAGTGGCGTCACCGGTGGCCAGCGATTTTACCATGTACCCGCCAGTGGAGAGCACGCCTGATACTGCAGTGTCCCATGTGCCTGCAGTGTCCTTTGAACCACTGCCTGATATAGCTCAGCTGAGGGGTCAGAAATCAACACAGGTAATGTGGTAATTTAAAATGGAAGATGCATTGAGTATTTATAGAAATGGGTTGCATATGGGTGTCTGAATGGTCAGAGAGAAACGTTTTACGCATTGCCATTTATGTCTGATTTTTTAGGGATTTTGAAAGAAAAGTTAAGCCTTAAGGGAGTTTCAAGATTAATATGTTTTGTTTAAATTAAATGATGGTTGATAAATCCATAACATTGATATATACATTTAGCCTCGAACATTTGATCAGATACGCATCATGATGCTACTTAACTCGTACGATATTAGAGAGATATAATATAATAAAACGACTACCGACTTTCACTTGTTCATATGCATTTTAGGTAGAGAACACAGCACAATTGAGGCCGAAAATCTCGATGGCACCCCATAGTGACGAGGAACACGACGATTATGACGTGGATGACGTAGCAAGGCGGCGCGATCCGAGTCAGGATAAAATGAAGCTGCATAATTTGTTATGTAAGAAACATTTATTTACATACTCAAATTGTTAGTTTATATCTATTAACAGTATAACCATATTTATTTTCAGGATGAAATGAAGCAGTATAGTTTGTTATGTTAGAAACAACTATTTGCGTACTCATAAGTAGATTGATCATAAGTTATGCAAAAATGTATTTTTGATCTGAATATTCATATTTCATTTTAAAATATATCACAGTATATTGTAAATTTAATTGTCATATTTCCAAAACCTTTGGGAAAGTACATTTTTATTATATATTTCCAAAATTAGTTTCATTATAGTTTATAAGTATTTTATACACGGCCTTATATCGCCGGTATTTACCTAATATCAATTTATCACAGGTAACATGTAGGTAACCGCTCGTAGAAAAAAATAGCTAAGTTGAAACCTTGTCCCTAGTAGTCATCTTATAGGGTTTTTAGGCCCCAACCCAAAATTTGGGGGCCTATAGAGTTGGGGTGTCCGTCCGTCTGTCTGTTCGTCCGTCCGTCCGTCCGTCCGTCTGTCATCGTTTCTTGTACGGTCTACAACTTTTGAATGGAAGGTCATAGAGACTTGGTTATAGGCTCAAATGAAAGGTCTTGGTCCGTAGATGTGCCTTTTGACCATTTCGGTCAAACAGACCCTACCGGAAGTGATCAAATTGGCCAAAAATAGCCCAAAATAGCGGTTTTTCAAGACTTGAGCTTGTACGGGCTAGACATTTTGAACGGAAGGTCGTAAAGACTTGGTTATAGGCTCAAATGAAAGGTCTTGGTCCGTAGATGTGCCTTTTGACCATTTCGGTCAAAACCACCCGACCGGAAGTTGTAAAATTGGCCAGAATGGCCGAAAATAGTGGTTTTTCAAGGCTTGAGCTTATAGGGGCTAGAACTTTTGAACGGAAGGTCATATAGACTTGGTTACAGACTCAAATGAAAGGTCTTGGTCCGTAGATATGCCTTTTGACCATTTCGGTCAAAACCACCTGACCGGAAGTTGCCCAAATTGCCCAAATAGTGGTTTTTCAACACTTGAGCTTGTACGGGCAAGAACTTTTGAACGGAAGGTCATAGAGACTTGGTGGTTATAGGCTCAAATGAAAGGTCTTGGTCCGTAGAGGTGCCTTTTGATCATTTCGGTCAAAAACACCCGACCTGAAGTTGTCGAATTGACCAAAAAATAGCGGTTTTCATTGAAAAAATATATTTTAAATCTACAAAAACATACCCCTTCGAGTTTGGGGGCGGTTGGGGCCTGCTCGTGTTTCACAAATACTTCCTTGTATTATTTGAGTTATCAAGCTGGATTTCATAACCGTTTGATTTTTTCTTTCGTACCAAGTGAGGATAAAGAAAGGTATTTTTATTTTTTTTTCCTGCTTACTTCAAAGCTTTTCTTGTTTGACACAATCGCTTGTTCACTTAGTTTAAAATGTATATGTTTATGTATGTGTTCTACAACAAGAAGCCATGATCTAAAAGAAAATACATTTAGAACTAGAGAATCAAATTGATGCATTACTATTTGAAACGTGTTAAATCAATTTAAAAGATTAATTGAAAAGCATATTAAATAGTAAAAGGTAAAACTAATCATGTAGCAAATAAAGGTGAAGGTTCAGCGAATTATGTAGCTATTGTATACCTATATAGCTGCTTATTTTAATGGTTAGTTTAGTGTGGTTCTAAGATGTTACACACTTCTCAATGAATTTGATAATGCTTATATATTTTTGTGTCCAAAAAAATCAAAGATTGGCAACTATTTCCAGAACATACGGGAGGTGTGTGTAGCATCCTTTAATCGCATCGATGCATTGAGATGTGCTTCATCAGTGAAGCTCTGATAGCTTCTACGGTTTTGAGGTGTTTATGGAACGATGCCTGATTTACCTGATATTTTTGAGAGATTTCTCAGGATTAATAATTTTAAATGATATTTATATCAATATTCGCGAGATGATAACAGCAATAGCGTTGAATTTATGGAGTGTTGTGGTTGAGCAATGCATGAAAAAAATGCGTAACGTTGAATGGCAGATGAAGTGGTTTATTGAAATATTTGAATAATGCTTTTCCCGCTTTCCAACAATTTGGTTGTCGGGATATATGTCGGTATCAAAATGGCTCTTTACTCATATACAATGTGTATTAGTAACATTTGGTCTAAGTTATAAAGATCGATAGTTGCTTTCTTCCCTATATATTTCGTGGTCGTTGGTGATTTTCCTATAAGAAACTCGTTGTGTCATACTATACAAAAAAATTAATACAAATAATTTTCAAAACAACAAATTAATTAAGATATCAGAAGCCAACTTATTGAGAAATTACATTCCACGACCCTTGATCTCAGATTTTAAGACCTTTTCCGATATTGTCCGCGGTATAATAGACCTAGGATTGAAAATATTCGAATTTTAAAACTTCTTCTGGCAGAGTTTTCTTCTGTTATATATTTCGGACGTTCAGTTCCAATGATAGATGCCTTCTAGTATTTTATCATAAACATACGTTTTTCTGTTTGACGTAACATTTTTTTAGGTCCTCTTTCTCTCATTCATTATCTAAGAATATGAATCTATGTATTGTGTGCTGGATTCATGTCGATTTTTCTGTCAAAACTACCATTTTACGTTTTCTCCAGTTCACATTACACAGTCAATTTTCACCTTCAGTTTTCAGAGCAACTTTATTCGTCATTTCAGTCCTCAGGAAATTCTGAAGACCATTACTTTGAATTTCGAGTTTTGCTGTTGATTTGTACTTTTTGTCCTTCATAGAGTATCCTTTATGATTAATTTCATGAAGATCGAAGTATGCTATCATTGTCCAAATGTAAATGCACAGGTACAAAAATGCACTCACACACAACTGCTTTCTCCTTCCCCTTTCCTAGAATCGATTGACAAAGTGCTGATACACAACTTATTACATCAGCTGGAGGAAAAACCATCCATCTTGGTTATAAAATGTGTGTATTCACTTCACATGAAAAATAGTATATTCTTTTAACCTCAACCGTTTTGGATTAAGTCAACTATTCACAAAAAATATTCGCGGGGCATTCTTGCTCCTACGGTACCAGACACTTTTATATCTGTATTATGTATCATAAGCCAAACACATATCCACATTTTCTATTAATCACCCTACAGATAATTTATGCCCTATAATCAGCACTTAAATTTTACCAAGATATCACATTCCGTTATCGGATATATTTACAATCTAAAGCCTACATTTATACATTTATGTGGTATATTCAAGTGTATATGTACTCTTTTCTCTCTTTTTTTCTAGCTAATTCACGTCATCAAATTCCAAGAGAGCAGATTCAATATATCAAAGAATTGGGAAGTGGCTGGTTTGGAAAGGTATGGCAATAATTGATTTTGTTTTATGTCGTCAATCTAATTCTTCATAAGATAAGTATAATTATAAAACAGTTGATATGGTTTTACGTCAATAGCTAGATATTTAGGTTTTTAAAACAACATTTTTTGATTCATATTTATCTGATCATACTTGAGTTATCTTTCCTTTGTTATTAAGGTTCTACAAGGCGAGGGACAAAAGATCTTGCCTGGTCACAAGAAAACTAAGATAGTGATTCAGATGTTAAAAGAAGATGCCTCACAATTTGATCAACTGGCTTTTCTACAAGAGGGTTTACCATACAGGTTCGGCACCTTTCACTTGTAAATCATCAGGAAAATATATCAAACGTTGATTATTCTAACCGTCATGATATACATGTACCGTCATTCAAATAATTATCAAAAAACAGTTCTTAAATTTCTAATCGTGAAGAAAAGGCCGGTTCTTTATTGTGTATCCTTGTATCTAGAGTCTCCCTTGAAATAAAAAAAAAAGATTTCTTTATTTGTCTTTTAAATTAAAATTGATTTTTACTTGAATATCTTTATTTTTATGACAGGGAAATAGATCACCAGAACGTAATGAAGTTGTATGGGCAATGCATTGATGTCGCTCCGTTCTTAAACATCCTCGAACTGTGCACATTCGTGAGTATAACCCTTGCAAATCCTATTTCTTATTTAGAAATACAACTGTATAGTACTATAGCATAAGTTTTAATATTTCCTTCATGCAAAAGTCACTGTTTTCATGGTCCCATTTTCATTAAGACAATAAGCATTAGAGATAAACTGAATATATGAAGCGTTTCGAATGTATCGACAAGATATAGGAATTTTCTTCTTATATTCATATTATTGCTAAGTTTTGATTCACTCTTCAGCCATGAACTTGTTGCGAGATCTGATCAGCATGATGTATTTATTCTAAATTAATTTTTATTTAATTTTGACACTTATAGGGAGACTTAAAGACATACTTGCGTAGTCATCGCGTTGCGGTTGAATCGTTCAATGAAAAGGGATTGCTTCTTAAGTTTGCAGCTGACATCGCGGCTGGCTTACTGGCCATGCACGAACGAAATTATACTCACAGGTATGGGCAATTTATCGTTAGAACCGTGCAAACGGGATTTAATGAATAGAGACACGACCGTGTCGCTATAGGACCTACCTCACATATCGTTCATAAATTAAATTAATTCTGTAAATTGTGCTTCAAAAGCAATGAAATTCGGAATACTTAAAATTACTTAAATATGACAAAAATACAGAAACCGTTTGGAAACGAGAAACCCTTTATAAATATACGATTTTAATCTTGTGAAACCACAGACGAAATAAACATGTTAATTCCCGAATGTAGCCCATTTAAGCACATATTTATACAATCATTTGATATTAACAGGGATTTCGCAGCGCGTAATTGCTTGTTATCATCGGAACTGACTGTGAAGGTCGGTGATTATGGAGTGGCTGAGGATGTCTTTAAGGTACGGTCTGACAGATAACCTAGCTACATACACATAATGTAATAAAAAATGTAAATAAATCTGTTAAGAATCCTTCGTATTTACTCTTTTCCAAAAGCTACTTGAAATGACCTGTACAAAACATCCGACAGTACACCAAACATTATCTTTGATTTTATAAGATTTCGAGGCTTCTTACATTTACAGCAAGTGCTATCTTACTAAGTACTGTATAAAACTTTCAAGTTCAAAAACATGTCAGCTACGTGTATGAATCTGATTTCAATATATAAAAATACTTTTTGAATTTTATATTCGTTTCAATTCACAGGAAGACTATTTGTTCGACAAACATGGCGACGGCATTCCCATCCGGTGGCTGGCTCCCGAGTGCGTTTCGATGCAAGGAGACGGCGAGGTGTCCCTTAGGCCTATCACTAAACACTGCAATATTTGGTAAATGCACATTTAGATTTTTTATGGCCCGCCTGACTATAGTCAGAGGGCCATATAGGTTTTGCCCTGTCCGTGCGTGCATTTTCTGTTTTCATCGGAAATGGTATCTATGGGTATCAAAACGACTTTTGGTATAACTGAAAGTTCTGAGTTCGAGGTGGTGTCCGTCCGTCCATCCGTCCGTCCGGCGTCCGTCCGTCCGTCCGTCCGACGTACGCAAAATGTTGTGTAATGAACTTGTCCTAGGGTTTTCAACCAATCGATCTGAAACCTTTTGGAATCGATTATATATATATTGAAGATGTGCACCTCCCCTTTTGACCGACCTGGATCTTCCGGTTCGGCCCCGGGAGGTCTTAGAACATAGCCCCACCCTCAGCATTTCACAGATATATGCTATGTTTTGTGTAATGAACTCGTCCTAGGGTTTT
>LQRL01184994.1:2198-15958 GCA_001703475.1 Hydroides elegans
TTTTATTAAAAGGACACTAATGCGTGTTAAAGGTGTATGTTTATGTTGTTTTTAATTTTTAATTGTATTTAATTACACTTAGCCCACAGTGCTATATGATATACATCATTTCCATGCCGTGTGTAGCGCTTTTGATTTAGAGAGGATTTCAACTGTTTTTAAACTTGTTTTGTCAAAGATCATGGAAGTATACTTCAACTTTTCCTTTTTTGTTTCCAATGTAATCGTTCAACACAGATTGAGCTTTCTCAATGACCGTAATGTCACATTCTGATCGGGAAAGAGAGTATATAAAATTGAAAATTCCATTTTTTACAAAGCTAGGTTCCTGCCTACTATAGATGTGTCGTTTGGTCACAAATTGATTTGTTAGATATTTTATTAAGTTTACTCGTAAAGTTAACTGCGCTATTATCAACCCGTTCTCGATCAACCCATATATCTAAGTTAGTAAATGTATCTTTTGCTATCTCAGTTTTTTTTATATTTCTCCATGGAACTAAGTAAATATATTAGAGATATTCAAGATTCAATTTAAGTCCAGTTACGTTTGAGAAAAGGTTTATCGTTGTAATGTAAGATATTTATTTTATCTAGCCATACACGCTATAAATTTTACACATATCAAGAAGAGGGAAACACTTAAAGTACAACCATGACCCCACCTCGCGAACTGATATCACTCCCCTTTTTTATTACGTCATTCAAAATATCCGTATAACAACAGTTTGTCAAAGAGATTTTTTCAAGGTGGAAAATAAGAAAATCTCACACTACGAAATTGAATGGTTTCCAAACGTTTATTTGCAAACATATACCGGATTGATTGAAGTTGTCATATGGATCTATTAAGTCTCCTGTGAGCACAAATTCCCTTACATATATACCTTCCCTTTAGAAATCCTTATTGCTAGTTGTTTATACCATTTTGAAGAGCTTTTTCAATGTGTTTAGCTATGAGGTTTAGTCAGGATCTGAAGAATGGCGTAAAAGAGTTATTGGTTGAATAGATGTCATATTCATAGCATCTAGAGGAATCATGTTTTCAAACTAATGGACTTTCGGATTTTTTTTTACATTCCTTGTTGGTTTAATTGGAGGACGGATCAGATAGCGTCGAAAAAATATACATATTTTGATGGTTTAATTTATCAAAATTAACCTTTATTTGTAATCTATATGTACCAAACTGGTTTGTTCAAATCGATTGATAAAACATGTGGGGAGTGATGTAATTTCATGTTATCGATATAATCAGATCGCCTTTGTTTTCAATAAACATAAGTGTGAGCCAAAACTTAATTGTTCTTCGCTTTTTACTGGACAATTCCAAATTTGAAGTTTTTCGATAGATGCACATATTGAACTTAACAAGTTGCTTTGGTTGGTAATTTAAGATTATTAACTAATAACCTAGTTATTTATGTTTTTTCTGGTGCAGTGTTGCGTGCCATATATCCATATACAGGTGTGCACAGAAGTAAAAAAAAGGTTAGTGTGATGCTGTTAAGAATGACTAAATGTCGGCAAGGACCCTCTTACCACACGTGCTGGTAAGGCATTCCAGTCACGGAAAGTGTGTGGATGTAGAGAGTGTGGGCAGATTGTTTCAAATTAATAAACGTATGTTTGGAGTCTATGTGTAACACCTTAAAGCAAACACAATGAACATTGCGCAAATATCACAATCAAGAAAATCAACATACCTAAGGTGGATCACCATAAGTGTGCAAACCATAACACATTTTAGCCCAACCTCTCTATTAGGAGTACTTGTGGTAATTTGCGCGAGAGAGAATGACATCTCGAATGATTTGTCGTGGGATGTTCGTAGATTTAGTTTGGCGGGAACAAAGCGTTGATTAGTGTAAATTTGTAAAACTTCACCAATAAATATATTACAATCAAGCCGTGATCTTCATAGTCTAACTCTAAAACGATTGCAGTGAGCTATAATCGAAAGAGGACTATATAGGACTTGAAATAAAATGTTTCGCCCGACGTTTGGATAATACTAGTTAACTATAATATATATGATAAAATGAATTTTGAGTTCTCCCACTGAGATGATCCGAAACCTCGGTTGAGACAGTTTGAAACAGCGACTCGCAAAAATTTGAATAGCCACACTCTACAAAATAATGTTCAGCCTAATTGAAATTCAATGGGAACATCACTTCACCCAGTGGAACTCCTCCGATATGATATAAAATACTCAAAAATCATTGAAGGCTTCAAATCCTTGATTACTGAATCCTCCATTCCCGATATGAAACGCTTAATAAAAGCCTCGTTTTTAGTTTGTTATGTATGTGTGTTATGTTTTGTTTTTGTTGTCCAAGATTTTATCCGCACCTACACCCATGCACACGGAACATTATCGTCATGAAGAGCACCTCACGATCTGTTCCCTCAAAAAGCTGTTCCCCGCCAATTTCCAGCTGGCTTGGAAATTTTGAGAAAATTCATTCTAGCTTGGAAATTTTAGCAGTTTGGGGAACACCTTTTTGGATAATTTCTCACTTTTCATAATATATAGTGAGAATAATTATTTCTAAGTTGCTTAAAATTGCTTGCATTTATCTTATTAACTGTAATTTGCAAGATATAATACATTATTTGGTTATATTGAACATTTCAATTTTCGCAAAAGGTGTTCCTTTTCTGTTCCAAGCTGGCTAGAAAAAGAGAAATAGCCCAGCTGTCTTTGAAAACGGAACACCTTTTTGCAAAATTTAATTGTTCAAAAACCATTATTTTGTTGTTCTTGGCAGTTGTAAAATTGATTTAAGTTGATTTAACAACTTTTTAAAAAATATGTCTTGGGGTGCCCTTCTCGTTATGACTGACGGCATTCTGTAATTAAAGAAGAGAAGAAGAAAATGGTTGGGCAAAATAAGTTATCGAGTACATTCGAGATAAAAACGAATTTCATTTAGCTATTTTCATGCTCCTATTTATCGTCAATTGCAGAAACCAAGTTGATATGTTTAAATTCTTAAATCGCGTCATTTAATGTAAAATGAAAGCAATAAGGAAACGTAAGACATTTCTTTGAATGAGATATTAGCGATTTCCCAAGATTTTATAGGTTGTTCAAACTCTCTTTAAGCAAAAAAACTAAGAAAATGACGGGATGTTTCGAAGTTGGATAAAATATAAGTTTCTAAATGATCCTATAAATTCAGCTTTGCCAAACTTAGTTTGTTTTTGGTTAAAAACAGGAAATAATTTTCTTTTCCCTATCATGTGATGTATGCCATAAAGAAATGATGATTTAAAATATTTCTTATGTAAGCACAAGGTTACAACACCTATTGACATTTCCCAACTATCTCGAGAAACCCGCCATGCGAAAAAGTGGGCGTCCAGCGAATAAGAGCTTGCATGAGAAAAATTGTTTGCATCGAACTGTGCGAAATCGGAACCAGATTTTTACATTGTTGTCATTTATTTAGCACCAGAAGTGTTTCCCCTATAGACATCAGTGTGTGACTTAAGGATTTTGAAGCCAGTATGTACTAGGCCACCAGGTTCCCAGAAGCCGGTGGCCCGACCGGGATCTCGGTACGAGTAGCTCATTTGTTTAGGCCCAAACCCCAAGGCTGGAGCATATAGAGTCGGGATGACAGACGGACGGACACCCCTAACCTATAGGACCCCAAAAGGTCGGGGTCCTATAGGTTAGGGGTGTCCGTCTGTCTGTCTGTCCGTCATACTTTTTTGTACGGGCTAGAACTTTTGAACACATCACACATACTTCCTTGTCATTGCTGATAGACATCTCTCGTTAAGCTAGGCTGCCATATAGTTAAATGCTACAGTATTTCATTGTATGCTTTCTAAATAGGACAGAAAAACCGGTGCTTTCATGTGGCATGCGTTTCAGGTTCAATAATTTCATGAGGATGCTAAGTTGCTTACATAGTCCACTTGCATTAGACATAATAACGTGTATTTTCAAAATTATTTGTGTTGGAACTGATTTAGCCTTTGCCCTCATATTTAAACCTTAAAGTCTCTCGTCCAAACTCACCCCATTTATTTTGACTGTTTGGACAAATTGTAATTTAAAAATATCATCGCAATCATATGAATATATTTATATTTTCTTAATGTAGCTTGAATTAACTCAATGGCGAATGTGAACGACCGAGATTTTGCGCCACTGAGTCAGGCCACAGTGAGGGGACTCAATGATAAGCTATATGAAAAACGCAAGGTTGCAGCTCTTGATGTGGAAAAGTATGTTTTTGATAACAAGTGTATAAATGGAAGTAACATGGACTGCAACCCCATGATAATGATTTCAATAATATGTAACCCTGTTTCAAAATCGTTTGAATGGCCCAATTATTATATGTGTCTGCCTCACTTTTAATAACTAATCTGTAAAAAAATATGAGTTACAAATGTAGTTAGGACAGAATTTGTTTCAATCGATGTTATTAAAGTGGGTAATTTTATTACCTGAAGCAAATTTATTGAATACAATGTAAGCCAATATATATATATTTTTTTGTATTTGATATTGTTATGGTAGAATATATTTGTGGTCAAAATAATGACATCTCAGTACCCGGGTGTATGCCTATAGATATAAAAGTACAGTTAAGTAAAACATCAATATCTTTTGGCTCAGCGTTAATTGTGATCCAATCAAGATGGATTTTCTGATTCCAGGCTAGTGCGCGACTACTCGGCCACAAACAATTCCATTCAAATCAAGAAATTGCTGCAGGTGCTAGGTCATGACTTTGCTTTATCGCAAAATTCCAACAGTCGCAAGGGTGGCCTCATTGGCTTAGCGGCCACCGCAATCGCATTGGGCAAGGTAGTCAATAAATATATATATATATTTGCTCTATTAAGCATGTGGATTTGCATTATAGGTTGATTTCGAAAAACAAAAAAATAATTAGATTTTCCAGTTTTAATATTTTGGGTACCAATTTTGACTTTACATTTATGTATATTTTTTTTACTTTATCGTCTTAGACAAATATACAATTTATGTTGACAGGATAGCACTCAGTACGTTCACGAGTTGGTCAAACCCGTGCTCACATGTTTCTTCGACTCAGACAGTCGCGTGCGTTACTATGGTTGCGAGTCTCTGTATAACATCGTAAAAGTGACACGCGGTGCTGTTCTGCCTTACTTCAACGATATATTTGATGGACTCAGCAAAGTGAGTTCGACTTTTATTCGTCAAATATTAAGTGTTGTTATATTTGATATCGAATGGCAGAACTTTGCTCTAGACCTAACACACAACTAGACTTGTAAGTTACTGCTAAAGTCTTATGTATCATTGGAACATGTTAATTGCTAATAATGATATCAACGGTTAATCATTTTATCATATAGCAATATATATGACTTTATGTTTTGAAACCATGATTAGATGAACTTGATATTTGACCAGCATTGTATCATAAACATTACATAAATACATGCCTCGAAAAAAGCAAGTCTAATCAGTTCAAATACCTGTATGTTTCATTGCAGTTGGCAGCAGACCCCGATCAGAATGTGAGAAGTGGCTCTGAACTGCTCGACAGGCTCATGAAGGTGCCCGCGTTCATTTCATTTAGTTTACCACACTTGCGTTGAATAGTCAATCATTGATTTATAAAAAAATTAAATGGTTGAGAAGATGCTCGAAGAAAAAGTAGAATCAAATGCGTTCATTTTAAATTAAAAGCTCGTTAAAAATATATACATGTATAGGTAAGAGTCTCGAATAGAACAGTAGTAGGTTAGATTTTATGCGATTGACATGGGTTTAGGTTCTACCACATAATACTGAACATACTGATACTGAATTAACGAAAAGATAAGTTATTATTTATAGTCTTTCTTTGACTCAGTATATTGTGTTTTCCTTTTAGGACATCGTGGCCGAGAGCTGTCAGTTTGACTTGGTCGCCTTTGTTCCATTGTTACGCGAACGAATCTACACAAAGAACCCGTTTTCTCGCCAATTTCTTGTTTCTTGGGTAATAATGTTTACGTCATTCACATAATTAGTTCGAAACATGCAATTGGCTAGTAGATAAACAAACATTAACATTTTATGGCCATTTACCTAGATAATTCGATTAAGCTTTTTCGTCCGTGTAAGTTAGTTTTTTTTTCGAAAAAAAAACTCATGGTTGTGAATGTATTTCTTTACATTTTGGAGATCTCGGCTTTGGACGCGGTGCCCGATATTGACATGCTTGTGTTCTTGCCTGAGATTCTGGACGGGATAGTACAGATTCTTGGAGATTCAAATAAAGAAATTCGCAAAATGTTGGTTCAGTTAATTATTTTTTGTAATACTCTAAATTCGTTTGACATTTTAATAAATAGTAAGTTAAAGGGGTCAGTAATAATTGTTTTGTGTGAAGTATTTAGTTTTATAACTATCTAAAGAGGTATTCGATGGGGAAACTTGTCACTTGTCGCGTTTTTGCAATTTGTTTTGCACATTAAATCCTTTAGCGTAAAATAAAAATAATATGAACTTTTAGAATATGTGTGATTTTTTCAAACCAATCTGAAAAATGTTTAGGTGTGAAGCATGTCTCGGGGAGTTTCTTCAAGGTATTCGCCGACGGCCACAAAAAGCGGATTTTCCCGCGATGGTCAACGTCATTATTTGTCACAGCCAAGCCACAGGTCAGTCTTGTTATAATGGATATTTTAAGCTCTTATATCTTTTTGTGATAATGACACGATAGGCTGTCTGTTAATGGCTCACAAGAATAGGGACGAATGTCGCCTTTTTCCCACTTCCAGTCAACCTCAAGTTTTAGGATCTTCAACTTCAAGTATTATTTCAGGGTGTAGCATAAGCCAGAGTTCTGCCTCGGTAATTTTTCGAGGGTACCTGAATTCTGCCTCGGTAATTTTGATCTACCCTCGAAAAAATGTCGAGGGTACTTGAATTCTGCCTCGGTGAATTCGAGGGCTTAATATTTCTTCCGCGGTTACTCTCTTTAACAACGCTTTATTCGTCACAAACCCTTCTTATTCCATATCTCAGCCCTCTCCTTATTCGCCCGGTATATTGTCAACTCGTAGACAAAAAAAAAAAAAATAAGTCAACTCGTAGACACGCGAAAGTCAACTCGTAGACATCCAAAAAGTCAAGTCGTAGACAAAAATATCGTGGCGATCTCGGTCAAAATTATAATTCCGTCTATGAGTTAACCAAAATCGACTCGTCCTATTGAAAAAAAAACTTCTAAAAAAATCTAACTTTATTTCTTTGATAGACATATGGGACCATATTTTTTTGTGAAACATATAGCAGGCACGGTTCTATCATATACGCGTAATGGCTTAGGTATTGAATCAAAATAAAAACCAAGCTTCGAGCGCCGAAGGCGCGAGCGAAATTTCTTTAAGATTCATAGGGATCTATCTTATATATTTATAAATCTTAATTGTCAAGCATTCGAGAGCTATCCCTGATTTTTCTTTTGATGGTAACCACGTAAATAAATACGAACACTTGATTGTTGCGAGCGCCGGAGGCGCGAGCGAAAATTTCGTTGCGAAAAAAATGAGGAATAAATAAAAATTAAGTTATAGTTGATTAATAATTTCCAGATTTCGTACTGGACCGCCGGGCCAGTGCCCCAAAAAATTTACTGGCCAGGCCGCCAAATTAATGGCCCTGGGCCATCGTTACGTAAAAATTACAATAACAATTATTGGAAATAAAAAACTGTAATTGTAGGGTTATAGGCCTATGCGTAATATGATGGTGAGTAAAATGTGTCTATTTAGGAAGTCGTAAAATCTCAAAGGCAATCAATAGGAAAAAATGTGGATAAATCGTTTAACATATGATAAAATATGGCCCGGATTTTCTGCCTCGGTAATTTTTCGAGGGTACCTCAATTCTGCCTCGGTAATCTGGATTTACCCTCGAAATTACCGAGGGTTTCGACCCTTATGCTACACCCTGTTATTTTCAAGTATCGTTGACTTTGTTACTGTTCTACTCTTGTTTATCTAGATGAGCTGATCCAGTACACCTCTCTAGTTTGGCTGCACGAATTCATTCAATTGGCCGGAACTCAACTTCTACCGTTCACTTCCGGTATCTTAGCAGCCATTTTGCCATGCTACTCTTACGACGACGAACTACATAAGAATATCATTGATGCAGCAAGAAATGTGAATATGAATCTGATGAAACTCATTTCCAGTAAAGCGAAAGGTATTTACCCTAGTTATTTGTTTTATTATTGATTTTTTAAAAACACATCTCTTAGAAATATGGATAGATATATGTTTAGAAATATATTTCATATATGCATATTCAATTATTAGAACCTTCTAGTTTTGACATCTCTATTACACGAGGCAATGTTCACGTCACAATTCCATACTGATTGACTAAACTAATGACTAAAATTGACTTAAATAATGGTCCTCAGAAAATCGACGAAATATGCGTTTTTTAACACTTTAAATGGTTTAAAAGTTGAACAGTTTGGTATATCACACTTAATTGTTTCACTATCTGAAATTATAATGTTTTTATATATATGTTTTATTAAAGAGAGGCGTTTTTCTTCAGAATACTTGCCAATATTAATATATGTGTATCCTTTATCCATATTTCAGCGGAAGAAGAGGAAGCAACAGAAGACAGTCCTGAAGTTTTAGAAGCCGATATCGGGTTCGTATCTTTCTAATTCTTCAGTTTAATGATACCCACCCCCATAGAAATAAATAATTGTTCTTCGTCAAATCCTATTCGATAATTTTACAAGTCGTATTTAGTTGCTTAATCTCGTTCATGATTACGATTCAGTCTATAGCTAGATTCTTATAAAACCATTAGTCAGTCCGCTATTTTCTTTTCGTTTGTTTTACCTGACGTTCCATAAATCATTAAAATGGTGGTAGCGTCACGTATTATTATTATATCATTGCACAAATAAGCAAAATGTAGGCACTTATGACGGTATCCTGTAGGGCTTACCTTTTTTGGACTTGATGTCCTGCAGCTGGGTCATTGTCCTTGGACAATCTTGTTCGATTCAGCAAAATGGTGGAGGTGCTGAGTAAACAATTGATACACAACTCGATGCAGACACGAGTGGCTACGCTGCGATGGATATTCCACTTGTTTTTGAAAACGCCTCACAGTATGTTTGAACACGTGGATGAATTATTCCCGCTGCTACTCAAGACGCTCTCGGATCCCTCTGATGAGGTGCGTTTGATTTTGAAAAGCTTCATTTAAAATTTTTGATATGAAAAGGAAACACATTTTCCTTGATGTGATTTATGTATTAACCGATATTTGATAAATTTGAATAAGTTTATACGTTAATGATTAATCATGGTATCGGAAATACGCAAGAATTAATAAGAGTAGCCGAAAAAATGACATGGTTGATGTTATTATTGCTTCACTTTAAAGGTTGTGCTTCTTGACCTTGAAATTCTCGCTGAGCTCTCCTCGAGCACGGCGGGCAAACACCGCCCTCCCAAGTCAGACGCCGACATCCCTGAGTCGTTACAGACAATGCTGAAACACAATCCCGGCCTCAACGCATATTTTGTGCAGTTCATGATCAGTCTGCTCCAGCTGTTTAGCACCGACAGGCAGTTACTTGAGGACCGCGGATCGTTTATTATTAGGTAAAAATATTTAGTATCTTAAATTATCTTTGGATAGACTTTCATTAAAAAAAAAAAAACGTCATTGGTCGTTGCTATGCATGATAAATTCGTGACAAAAGCATAAACGTATTATTTTCTTAGTTATTTTATAAAAAGGAAAAAAAAAGAAGAATTTTCCAAGAATGAAAACATTGGTTGTTGCAGGCAACTTTGTATTCAGTTAAATGCAGAGGACATTTACCGATGCTGCGCTGAAATCCTACTGAAAGAACAAGACATAAAGTTTGCTTCTTGTATGATCCAAACCTTAAGCACCATTCTACTCACATCCACAGAGCTGTTTGAACTCAGGACTCAACTCAAAGAACTTAAGTGAGATATCTTGAATTTAATTAAAAAAGAGTATTATTTGCATGGCAATCAATTCAAAAGTTTGAAATCTTATGTACATTTTATCTTTAATATAAACCGACCAAAGTATACAATAAGTATATAATACAAAGAGAAAACAGTAGGATTATTGTTGGGATCCATAAACATGAAATAAAAATTGTTTTTCCCCTGTGTCCCAATGCATCGACTGAAAATATCATTTTCATATTTCAAGAACGGCCGAAACTGTCACTTTGTTCTGCTGCCTCTACCGCTCGTGGTGCCACAACCCGGTGGCCACCGTCGCGCTCTGCTTTCTCACCATGAATTACCAACATGCTGCAGACCTGCTTCATGTATTTTATCCTTTTGGGGGTGGAAACGTGGCTTTGTAATAAGTGCATTTAAATCTTTACTTACCACTATGAATAATGGAATCGATATACCATGCAATAAGATAAGCAGATCCTTCTTCATCGCGAGATACATATGAAAGTAGAACGAGCCACGAACTGGATGTTGTGTCAAACCTAATTGGTTCATACTTGATTTCAATGCTAAATCCTTAACACATATTCAGCGGCGAACTTGAGGTGACGGTGGATGTGTTGACGCAGGTTGACAAGTTGGTCCAGCTCATCGAGTCACCCATTTTCACTTGTAAGTTGATCTAGGCATTGGCCAAAAAACATGTATAGGTAAGATGAATAGCTTTTAAAAAATGCATTGTATAAGCCTGACACCGTGCATTATTTGAGTAAATCTTTGGTTGGATCTGACTCATAGATTTATCAGCCTTTTAGTAACATATTTAATCTACACGTTGCTTCTTTTATCCTATGCCCTGACTGTTAAGACTTATCAATAATTTCCACGTTCAGACCTGCGTCTGCAGCTGCTGGACGTGGAGCACAACGAGGCGCTGATGAAGAGCCTTTACGGCCTTCTCATGTTGCTGCCCCAGAGCGACGCATTTCGCACGCTGCAGCGGCGGCTAGACTGCATTCCCAAAGTACAGTTCATTCCGGTAGAAAATAGGTATGTTATGGTGAAAGAGGGGGATGGGCGTTCGGGTAACCTGGCTTAGAATTCATTGATGGCGGAATAGCACTAATGTCCATGGTATTTATTTGCTGATGAGATGGGTGGGTATATTTTATATGAAGGTAGAACTCACTATTTGTGGTGGCTAAACTTAAAGCACAATGACTACAGTTTATTTTGCAAATTGGATTACTGTACAACACAATATTTGTGTTTGTTAGAGGGCTATGACTACAGTTTATTTTCTTCAAGGTCTGATTTCTTTTAGCCCTCTTAATTTGGTTTATAATAAAACATATTCTAAAATCTTTTTTTTTTTTGCCAGATTACGAAATTCAGGAACAGAAAGTAGACCACACGTCAAGAAAATCAACTTCAAGGAACTTCTCCAGCATTTTCTACAAGTGCAGACAACACATAGAAAAATCCAAAAAAGTATACATAAAACCAAACTTAAGACACAAAAAGTTGGAAGCTAGTGATTGGTGTTAAGGTGTAGTAAGGTCTTATAGCCAGAACCCCTAATAATTCTGGTTACGATCTACAATCCCGATTATTATAATACATTAGCCTGATATATTGCATTTCTTACAATTGTTGCTTGATGTAGGTAATATATATTAATTTGTAGTTGATGATTTGTTTATATTGTTCCTGAGGAATTTTATGTTGTTGAGTGTTTATTTTCCATCCCAGATAATTGATATAATCATTGAAAAAAAAACGACATTGTTGGGTCTCATGCTTTTTTTTTGTTGAAAACTTAAAAAAAAAACTATGTATGCGCTGAAACTAGGGTTTGGACACAGGCAATGATCATATGGTAATGGGGTTTCAAATTTTCTGAAAATCATTGGGTATTCGTGCTCAAAAATCTACCTACTTTGTACATATACATGTAGTTGCCAAGGTCTTTAGTTCATAGAAATTGATTATTTAGTTATTGGTAAATTGCTGTTAATCTTATGTGCTTATGCTTATTCAGTATTGTTTTCTAATCATGTGATGTACCACGCTCCTGAGAATTGATTAACAATGTTTTCAATTCGCTTAGGTTTCATTGGGTTATTTTATGATAAGTTTTGCACTAGATGATCAGTCCAAACTGGAGCAGTGTTCCATTCATCGCACAGTGTATTCTTACAAATATATGCATTTTAAGTCAATTCAATCAGACCATAACAACTTTTTATATCAGGAAAATGACCTCGCCAACAGTACACATAGATAATATATTCATGAAATTTAATGGCCATTGCTAATTACACCTGTTTCTATCTTTGCACACATAGCACTAGTGTATCAAATAATTGAGTTTGCTACAGGGTATGTTAGATAATGTTGATGTTGATGGTGCAAAAACGAAGAGAATCCTTTAGATATTTATATTTGAATGTGACATTAAAGTAACGGTACACAGCACACATCAATTTCTCTCGTCGAAACCTCAAAATATACGTATCGAAATACAACATCGAATCGACGCTATCGGCCAGAGTTCATTGTTTTGATTACTTTAAAAGACCGTGTTTGGATAAAATTTGTAAAAAAAAAAAATATAATAAAAGCAAAAACATGTAAAATTTGGAAATTCTTTGCAAAGCAGTAAGATTCAAGTGTTCCTGCTATATAAAGAAAGTAATTGTTATCCCCCTTCACCAGCGTGGCGGGGAATCAGCAGCTCTGATGAACCTTTTACACGCTCTGTATATAATTATTCACGCACAATTTAGAATATTGCACACCACAGAAAAAATCACATATATACTCAAAGGATTTTCTAGTCAGTATTATAGAAAATTATTTATAGATCTTGGAAACAAACTTATTGGATGGTTAGGATAATTATTATGAGGGAATGTATTAGGAGTTGGCCATTCATGTACCCGTTTTAATTCTTCAGTGTTTGAGGGGACCATTACAATTAAATTACTTTCATTTGTCTAATAGCTTAATTATTCGGTAGATATAATATGCTCAATCGTGCTTTCATTATGCGTACCAAAGTTTTTTTCGGCCTTTTTTAATAGTTAGAGCACTGGATGATTTATTGAGATACTTTTTAGCCACGGCTTGCTATGCAAGACGTGGATTGTACTACCACTTGGTGTTAATGATTTAGTCATATATATATGCATATATATATATATAGATATTTATCTGTTTAGTTCGTTAACTTTTCGGGAAAAACGCTACTCCTTCGACAGTTCTGAACCGATTTGAATGCAGATTTTTTTAACATGTTCATTAGGACCTTGCGCATTCCAGTTGTGCTTATATAAGCAATTATGCTTATATAAGCGCTTATAAAAAATAAAAACATATTTTGAGCCAATTTTTCATGCGGCTTTCGTCCTCTGTGGATGAGCGATAATACAAGTTCTAAGTAGTTTGTTTACATCACGTGATCGTGCGGCTGTTGCCTTTATATCTGATATGTAGTCGTTATTTTCACACACCATAATGTTCAAAAGATGAAACTGATTTGTTGAGGAATTTACGTTTTAATCTCATCGGTGTAATACTCGCACCCTGATAAACATATATATAAGTTATATCGTATTTATGGCCTCGATTGTTTTTGAAAATGAACGTTTCATGAAAATGAGATGTTACAAATGTATAATTAACTAGCAATTAAACATTAGGTTTGTTTATACCTGATTTATTCTTGTATCTGAACTCATTTTATTATTATCTTTAAACTT